>PVHY01004605.1:0-92280 GCA_004024945.1 Uropsilus gracilis
GGGGGGGGGGGGGGCGGTGTTGAAGAAGCTATCAGATAAGGTTTTTTAAAAGTCTTTATCTCTTAAATAGGAAATACACCCTAAATGATTAAGAACAACTTTCAGATATCCCAGGAAAATAAAACCCAATACAAAGTTAGAATGGGAGTAAATGAGAAATTAAATGAAAAGCAGAAACTTCAGTGATTTTTGAATCTGAGGGTTGAGTTCATGGGTGTTCACTTTACTGCCCTACATGCACCGGTGCAAGCTTGAAATTCTCCCTAATGAAATGTTTAAGGGCAACTGGAGTTCAGACTTGTCTGTATAAGAGGAAACTTGTGAAGATTTTTTACCCTAAAAAAGGGTCATGTGCGGAACTACCAATGACCCAGAAAGGTTAATGTGGCAACTGTATGAAATCACTCAGAAGAAGGAGGGGTGGAGGTGGAAACCCATTTAACAACTTGGTTAATTAGCCGAGTGTGGTGGCGCACACCTGTAATCCCAGCTACTTGGGAGGCTGAAGCTAGGAATCACTTGAGTCCATGGGTTCAAGACCACCCTCCCTGGGCAACATAGCAAGACCTAGTCTTTCAAAAAAAGAAATAAAGAAAAGAACTTGGTTAATTAACGTAGTGACCATGCCAATGGAAAGTTTTGGGGCCAGATAAAGGAACTGATGGCAGAAGAGGAACCTCTGATGTGTTTGCAATACGGAAGTGAATCAGGTGCATGGTGAGAAAAACTCCCTACTTCCCCTTCAGTCGGTAGCAGTTAGTATCCTTAGACCTCTGCACTGGGTGCTGTAAGAGGAGGAAGGGAGAAAGGGGATGGGATCTTCTTTGAAGAGGAAGTGAATGAGCTCTTCTTGCTAGCCAGAGTGAGTGGGAAGCAGTGGGGAAAAGAGATCTGTTTCTGTTTTCCTCAAGCGAGGAATTATTCTTTTATTATTTCAATATAAAATTCATAGCTACGGTGTCATTTTGATCATATTTTTGGAAGGAAATGGCAATAAACTCTGTGTTGTCATCTGAGTCATACATGGTATTAATTAGTTAAGAGATGGGATATTTTTGAGATTAAACACAACAATAATGTGCTTAGGGTTAGTTAGATGAGTTAGAATAATATGGTCTATGGAAACAAAAGTTAAACTATAGTAAACCAATGGAAACATAGGTGTAAATATCTAATTTCTGTTTGGTTAATAAGGAAAATACTGAAAGAAACTTCCAAGCCAATAGAAAGTAGCAGCAGTTAGAGATTAAAGGGAAATGGTGCTTTCCAGCCCTCCACAATCAAAGCTAATACTTCACACACAAAATATTGATATGGTCTGATAGAAACAGGCTACCCCAGAGAATAATTTCCTGGCCACATTTGCGTTTTGCTTCTTGAGTCTTCTTTGTCAAGAAGTCACACTGGGAACTGCAGCCTATAGGTTTGGGTGGTTTTGATAACAAACGCTCCACTTTTCTGCCTTCATTTGGCATAGCTATTTGGAGAGAGTTGAGCTGAGGTAAAAGGCAATATTGAAACAAAATTCATGTTTTAATCCTAGTCTGCATTAAGAGGGTAAGGGAATTTTTGCTACCCCCCTGGCAGGACTTCTCATTCAGTCCCTCTAAGTTGGCATTTAACCAGAAAGCAGGGAGGGTTTAGTCAGGTTCATCACTGGCCTGGGCCCTATTAAAACAGAAGTTCTGGCCAGGCACGGTGGCTCGTGCCTGTAAGCTTCAGTCTATGAAGCAGTCGGGGCTAGGGATCGCGGTTTGAGTCCCACCTGGGGCCCGTAGAGAGACCTAGTTCCAAAAAAAATAGCTGGGCCGCGTGCCTGTAATCCCAGCTACCTGGGAAGCTGAGGCTGGGAATTGCTTGAGTCTGTGGTACCCCGGGCAATGAGAGCCTGTGATTCCACGGGCAAAAATAGCGAGACCTAGTCTCAAAAAAAAATAAAGTAAAACAGAAGTTCTAATTCACAATGGCTGTTGTAAGAAGCTCTCAGGGATGAAAGAAAAAGAAAAAATTCATAGCTAGAAGCAAGAGTGGTGATTTTTATGTTATGCCAGCATGCATCCCTGAGACTGGAGGGATGAGGATGGAGGGACTGTGTTTAGGAGTCACATTATGGAAAAGGTTGAACAGTCAGTAGAGCTCCACAGAAATGAGCGAGGGAAAGAGGTGGTGGCAACATCTTGGGAGCACTGCCTTCCTCTTTGCACCATCAGAAAAGAAAGCTAACTCGAGAATAGGCAGCCATTATCTCTCTCTCCACAGGGATTAGGGTTGCAAGAAATTGATGGCTTTAGTTACCTCAGAAATACTAATGATTGTCAGGACCAGAGATTGAATGCAGGTAAAACTGACTGCTCTATCACATTTCTTTCTCTTCTCTTTCAGTCTGCTATTTTAAGGTCTAATTCTGTGTTACCATTTCTTTCTTCAGCCAAGATCAGAAATCATACCCTTTGGTAGTGTCATGTGTCTTCTCGGGGGAATGATTCAATTAGTTTATGACTGTCTCCAGTGTGTGTCAGCAAAGAGATTGAGAAACATCTCAGAAGTGAAAACCCCCTGCCAGGGAAGCGTACTTCCTCTGGCTGTGTCTCACTTTCACACCTGATCAAAGTATCAGCAAGTCGCTAGTGACTATTCCCTTTTGTTAAAGTACTAACTGGCATATATTGCAGTAAATCATTGATTAAAGATGGCATGATGAGATACATTTGTGAAACAGGGGAAAGGTATGGAATTATACCAGCAATAGGCAGGGTGTGGTGTTGGGCTTTACTTCTAGTTTAGCAAGTCCTTGTTAAGTGTAGAAAGATTCTAAGGGTTCTAAGACAGAAGGCTCAAGAAGTGGCCTTCAAGACACTGTGGAGTCAGAGTTGTGAGCAAGCCCCTTGTATTCTGTCATCTCTGCATGTTCTTTCTGGTTTTACGGCCCTAAGACACATGGGGCGTTGAGAAGGGACTCGAGTCAGATGTCAGGAGGACCATTCTCACGTAGGTAGTGCTCTGAAGAAAGTTACCTGGAAAATAAAGAATCCTGGTGAAACGCAGTTGTTGGGCCCACAGGGCAGAAATAGCTCAGATTCCAGTATTTCTGTTTTCCCCACAGATCCCTGCATATCACATCAACCTTGCTCTAAACTCCCGTACTTATACTTGTACTCACATTTCACCCTTGTTAAGGTTTTTAGACCTGAGATTTCCCCCAGTACATCTTGTCAATTAGTTCTGTCCTGGGAATTTCTTTCTACCCTGTTTAGCTTGAACGAACAACATCAACTCCAGTTGTTTTGGTTGCTTGCACCCATCTTTTCATCTCGTTTGAATCATTCCTAGTAACACATTAACACAATGCTTCTTTTGTCTCGTGTTTTGTGTTTTGCCCCTAGAACACAAGCAGGCGTTCCCAAACATTCTGAAGAAGGGCTACTTGGAGATCAGGAAGGACCACGACAGCTATTGGCAAAGCTGTTATGCGGAACTCTCTCCCTACAACTTGCACTTTTACAGCCTGGACAGCAGCGGGAATCAAAATCTCTGTGCCACGTACCAGCTCTCCCACTTCCAGAGCATATCTGTCTTGGGCAACCTTGAGGCCAGGCTGGTGGACACCGTGCTGTATGACAACACTCAGCTGCAGCTAAAGGCAGAGTCACCGTGGGAGGCTCTAGACTGGGGGCAGAAGCTCTGGGAGGTTGTGCATGCCACCGTGCCTGCTTATGTGGGACGGCAGGATGCACTGGCAAACTCCCCAGGGC
This sequence comes from Uropsilus gracilis, assembly GCA_004024945.1. Classification (NCBI taxonomy): domain Eukaryota; kingdom Metazoa; phylum Chordata; class Mammalia; order Eulipotyphla; family Talpidae; genus Uropsilus; species Uropsilus gracilis. The sequence goes on from PVHY01004605.1 coordinate 3,753, forward strand.
TTGGTCAGCATGGTGACTACACACAGAATCACTGTTTACAGAAGAAATCTGGTGAGCTGCTTGTGCCATCCCCTGTCCTGGACAGCCCCAAACAGTACCAAAACATCCTGAAATCGGGGACACTCTACAGGCTCACTGTCCAGAACAACTGGAAGGCATTTACCTTTGTGCTGAGCAGCGCCTACCTTATGGCGTTTCAGCCCGGCAAGCTGGACGAGGATCCCCTGCTAAGCTACAATGTGGACGTGTGTCTGGCTGTCCAGATAGATAACTTGGATGACTGTGACTCTTGCTTTCAAGTTATTTTCCCCCAAGATGTCCTCCGCCTCCGGGCTGAGACCCGGCAGAAGGCTCAGGAGTGGATGGAGGCCCTGAAAACAGCTGCCAATGTGGCGAGGAGTTCAGAACAAAATCTGCAAGTCACTCTGAGGAGCAAAGCCAAGGACCAGATAGGCGGGCAAGAACTCAGGAAGAACAAACGCCAGTCCGTAACCACCAGTTTCCTGAGCATTCTGACCACTCTGTCTTTGGAACGAGGACTCACTGCTCAGAGTTTCAAATGTGCAGGTATGATGCAGAATTTCAGCCTATAGCTCCTCGGAAAGAACAATCCCAATTCTTATGATTGGAATTCACTTTCAAAAAAATCCCCTAGTGAACCAGTCATCGATACCTTCTGCTTAAAAAGCATCTCTCCTTCAAGGAGTTTGCTAGACTAACACCTCTGTCCAGCCCCATGCTAGACTGTTAAGGTAAAAGAGAAGCAGATGTGATGTGTCCCACTGAATCAAAATGACTTGGCTGAAGCATAACCAGGCTGGGAGGTCAGCTTCCTGGGTCCGCTGTGATTCCATTTCCTCTGTCTTCTTAAAGGTCATGTGAATGTGGATATCACATATTTCTCACTAGAGACATTCAGGCCTAAGTAACGAGCAGTCTTAGGCAAGGAAAATGTCCCTTGTCGGTAATGGCACTGCTCATGACCTTCATTCATGTGAATGAATTCTCTTAAGGTAGAATCTAGAAAATCAGGCTTCCCAGAAAATCTGGAGGTGACTAAGAGAAGGGTACATGGTGATTCAGCAATGACCTCTGAATCATGATGGGTCTGTGCCTCATCCTGGGGAATTGTGAGGCCCCTGGAACCGCTTAGGCGGGTGAGACACTCTCCTAAGTGGAGTTTGAGGCCAGTCTTCTCTGTTTCTTAAAACCCCGAAGCTGCTGCTCTGCCCTGCTCCCTTAGTCCTCGCACTCCCCCCGAGCCAACGAACTGGAAAGAAAACAAAAAACTTAAGTCAAATTTATCTCCTTTGAACTAAATCAAATCATTTCCCTTTCACTACATCCCACAATTTGTGACAAGAAATTGACCATGATGACAGTCTTAGTTGGAGGTCTGACTTGGGAGATTTTGATTCCAATGTGTCAGATTTTAGTACAGTGTTTGGAAATGAACAAGAAACTCACTACCTCCTACAACCAAATTTTAAAATTTGTGCTTGCTCCTTCATTAAGAAGCCAAATAGAGGTGGTGTTGGGTTCAGGTGTTGGGGTTCAGTGAATAGGATCCTTGTGTGTTCCTCTGAGAATAATTTTGGTAGCGTCCCCATGGCGTAGCACACCACAGTATATGAGAGAAAAAGACATTTGCATTATCACAAACAAAGCCTATGTTTTAAAAAGGCCGGTTTATTAGGAAAAAGAGATTCCGACTTAGACTTGGGCAGGCCAAGAACTGCATTTTGAAAGGGGCAGGTTTATGGGGGGGCTGGGGGTGGGGGTGGGAAGTGCTGTATAGACACAGGTGGACAGTCGTAGGGCTTTGCCAGAGCAAGAAGTGTTCTCTTTGGTGGAAATACTTTGTGGAATTTATCACTTTTGGGGTCCTGTAGTGTAGGTTTTCTATAATCTTCTATAATCTATAATCTATAATCTTTCTGTAATCTTCTGTGTCCCCACCTCTTATTCCTGGAAACTTCCATAGCTGGTTTAATGACTTTGGTAATCATCCCTATCCCTGGCTCTGACTATTGATCTTGTGAAAACTCAGTTTTCCACTCTAAGCGTCCACAAGAGGCACAATGAAAACCCACTTTTTGAATTTTAGTTATGATGGCCTTTTCTAAGGTATGATACTGTATTTAGAGAGAGTGCATGACTCAACCTTACTTTGCCTGCAGGGCCTGAGTGACTTGAAGCAGAAACTTACAGGGTGGGATTGAGGAAGCCAGAAATGCTGGGCAGGTAGAGCAATCACTCTGGGTGATGTGCATGTATCTGCAGGTGCGAAAGGCCTTCTGCAGTTAGCCAGCCACTTTTTGGAAAATAGTTTTGAAATGAAGAAATGCTGGCTTTAGGGCAGCTGTTAGGAATGGTTGACATTTCAGTGTCATATTAGACTGCTGGATAGATTATATTTCAACTTTCAAACATTCAACAATGTATTAAGTGGTCCCTCTGTGGACAGCCTGGAACTGTGGTGCACTTTAGCACTTTGGGTTGCTGGTTGGGTCAACTGATCTGTCATGTTAACCAGAATCAGAAAGAATAGCTCAGCTTAGTTCTCAAGGTAGAAACCACAGTAGCTGAATTAGGAAGCTTCCTAGGAAGAGAGTGAAGAGCCTTGGGTGCTACATACGATGTCGCGCCCCCACCCACCCCCCCGCGGCCCGCCCAATCAGGGGATGCCTTCCTCTCAAGGTTCTCCCTGCTGGAGTGTGCACTGCCTACCTACTGTGCTGGATTTGCAGCAGTGGTAGCACTCAGAGGAAGGAGAATGCAGCAGGTTGGAGAAGAGGCTGGAGATGGGTGCTGGTGAGGAATCTGGGAGAACAGGCTAGGTGGGCAGAGGCTCTCGTACTCAGCCCCAGTTCCACCGCTTTGGTGTGGAGAGCTAAAGGAGCAATAGGTTCCTATTTCGTGGTCGGGATAAGTCAGTCCCAGTGTTGTATAGCAGAGTCCAAAGTAAAAAACTTGCATTTCTTACTTGGAGAATGCTCTGTTGAGTTGCTCTTTGATACACACGCTTTACCAGGTTGGTTTTCATTGTCCCCCATACCAGCCTGGAATACTGGTTTCCCATCGCACGCTCAGGCGCTCGGTCTCCTGTAGGGGGCAGACTTTCAAAAGAAAAAAGCAAAAACTTGTTAAGCAAACCTGAGTGGCTTTTTTTTTTTTTTTAATTATGAGGAAGACTGTTCAATATACCAAAGATTATTATAGCAGATGGAACTTTCAAAATTGATCTGTTTCTCATAAATACGGTTAATCTAAACCAGCTGCTTCTTTAAGTCTTCGTGTCCCCTAACTTTGCATCCTCATAAAAACATGCATTTGCTGAAAAAACTGGTTGCCAAGCTTGTCTTCCAAAGTATCAAAAAGTCCAGTCACTTGTTTTGAGTTGAAACTTGAACTGTATTTCATGGTTGTTGTGAGCCTATTTAGACGCCAGTTTCTTATCTTAGTTCGTCCTCTATTTTTGATGAGTAAAATTTAGAAGTGGAAGATTGCACTGAGTAGCTCTTTAATATGATGTCATTCAGTTGCTATTTAGGGGCGCCACAAACATTGGCCTTTAAATACGCAATTGGGCTTATTTCACTAAAATTCTTTCTGTAGGTGAAGAATTTGTTTTCTTCTCTGAATCTCAAAGAGGCCCTGAGAGAAAAAAGGACCATGATCTTCCCCCAAATGCCTGAGGTTATGGTTTTGAAAATACATGCTTTGCATAACTGTATATTTCTTAACATGTGCTTAAACTTTTTATAGTCACATTTGATAGTGTAGGGTTTGTTTCATGGCTCCCTCTCCAGTTCTTCAGCCACCTACTTAGACACTGGCCTCGGTGGGCTCCCTGTAGTTCTGCAACCAACCTTGGGCATCCCCACCTCAGAGACTTTGTACCATGACTCTTCATCCCCAAAATATACCTTTGAAAATTAAGTCCTTCCATTGATTCTACCGTCAAATTGTGTACTAAATTTCTGGCCCTAGTTTTCTGCCAAAAACTCGGTGTGTTTCTAGTTGAATCAAGACTGCAAGAAAGTGGACACAATCCCTGCTCTCATGGATTTTGCAATCTACTTGGGAAAATAGGTATTAATCAGATAGCCATGTGCAAATGCCAAGAGGTAGCTGTGACAGAGCTACAGAAGTGAGGCCCATTCAGTGAATCAGATGTGTTAAGTGGTGAAAGATATTCCTTTTGAGCAGCCAAAATAAAGTTGGCTTGATAAGGTTGAACATATTTGACCCTGAAATCACAGAGAACTGAGCAGAGGCATGAGATAAGTGTTATTTAAGAACAATGAATTTGATGGTGCTTCAGTACAGTTTTCCAGAAACAGCTCTAACAGGGGATATGTTTCTTTAGTGAAGTTACTGGTTGGGATTCAAAGTTAACATTTGGCATTGGTGAATATATATTAAAATATCAGTGCTAAAGCAAATGAGTTTGCAGCTTATTAACATGTTTTATGAAGTATGTACCTATGAGTGGTTCTAAATTAGGTTATTCACAAAATGCTGCATAAATTAGATTTTAAAGCAGCAACCGTTTCTTCCTGAGTGAAACGTGCACATACCTATTTTTCCTCCATGGACACATGATTTTCTTGGCACTAGTACACACATAATTTCCCCATAATTTCCTAGCAATCAAGAAACCTAACAGTTTGAGTGCAGTAAGGTGCCCAAGACCTCAATTATAGGAGTGATAAGCGATGAAGACCCATCATTAAACATGTTCCTTGTGCTACTGTTTTGTCATCTGAAGGGGAACCTTGATGGCCCACATGGAACAAGGTTCCTGATTCTAAACTAAAGTTGAGCATATCGGGGATAGCAAGAAGAAAAACTGAGTGGAGGGGATCCCCCACAGCATTTTTCACACTGTCGCTCTTTATGGTTTTACTCCTTTGGCTGCTGTTTAACCTCTTGGGAGTGCTGTTGGTAATTACTTCTCTTTAGCACTTTGAGCTTTTTGCTCTCCCCCCTCCCTCTTGGGAGGGGTAAGCCTAAGGGGTGGGGAGTGGGGGGGGGGGAGAAGTTTTGCTGTGAATTCTTCAGCCATTTAGTGCAAATTCCTGTAATTACTGGCATTGTGTCCTCCCTGAATGGCACATAATACAGCAGAAGCCATTCCTAATTGAGACCTTACAGGAGGTACAAATCCTCTCTTTGTTCAGCCTGACAAATTAGTGCCAGAAAGTGGCAGGGTCCGAGTGGGAATCAAAGGCAAGAAACACGAAGATGGAACTTAAGGCTACAGTAATAACCCTCTCTTGTCCTGAAGGGAAAAAAGGAATGACCAATGAAAAAATGAAGGTTTTTTTTTTTGTTGTTGTTGTTTTGTTATAAATTCCCTTGACATGACAGCACCTTAGGGCTGCTCTATTTATTTAGCAAAAGTGATTAAATAGTAATACAACAGGGCTGCCCATTGTCTCCCCTGGTGCCCCCCTCCCTCCTGACAGACCCCTGCTGCCTCAGCTAATTGATTGACAATGAACCTCTGATAAAGAAGTAAGTTGTTAGGACCTGAGGTTGGGGGGAGCATTCCCCATCACTACCCCTCTTCTCTCTCTCTCTCTCTCTCTCTCTCTCTCTGTCTCTCTGTCTCTCTCTCTCTGTCTCTCTGTCTCTCTCTCTCTGTCTCTGTCTCTGTCTCTCTGTGAGTGTGTGTGTGTGTGAGAGAGAGAGAGAGAGAGAGAGAGAGAGAGAGAGAGAGATTGGTTTCATTTTTTTTTAATTACATTCTAGGTTTTCTTTGCCCCTACCCCTTCATTCACTTTCACCTCCCCCTTGCTTTTTCTCTTCTTCCCCAAAGCATTTTAGCAGTTGTTCCCAGCTAACATTCACACACAGGTACAGAGATGTCAGGATAGTAGTAGAAGTTTTTTGACAAGTTTATCTTTGGAGCTAACTTCCTCCTCTCCTGTTCCATTCTGCTCTCCCCATCCTCTTCTGCTCCATTTAAGGCTGAACAGAAGTGTGAAGAGAGGAAAGAAGCTGATTATTGGTGCTTTAAGGTCAGAAAAAGTATCTTTTTTAATGTCTCATTTGTGGAAGCAGATGTCTGAAACAAGCCTCTCAGTTAAAATTCAAAATTCCTTCAATTTCTTATTCAGTTTTAAAATCCTCTAGATATTAACATTTACATGTTGGAGGTTGAGGTGTGGAGTAAGAAATATAGTTTTGAACTATTAAATTTCTCTTCATTTCTCAAGTTGAGTAGTTGAAGATAGAATCTGGCTGCCTATGTGATGTCACTTAGGACCGGGAGGAGGCTATTAGTTGGAAAGGGAAGATACAGTTTGGAATATGACCAAAGGCCACTAGGCAGATAATTAATAGCCCCTGGTTATATATGCTCAACTAGCTAAACTGAAGCTAAATCCCTAGTTTAACTCTGTTACAGCTGCAAAAACAAATCATTTCAAGGTCCCATGAGAGCAAAATTTATTAAACAAATAGTATCGACCTTGTTAATACCACATGGCATTTCATGTGATAAATGAGGGTATCTTTCTGGCAAAGACCTATTTTATGACATCGTTTAGACAGAAAGGATAACTTTACCCTGGTAATACAAGCATCCCTGATAGAAAGTATGAAGTGGTTAATTATTCACTAGATAGCTGCCAGCCTGGAAATAAGCGATACTTCTGAATTGGGCATAGTCAGTTATTTACTGGCCTGGAGTAAATCGTGTAGAATAAAGTTCTTAAGAAAAAGAGAAATTGAGTTTGGGAGCTGATTATGCATGGGAGTCTAGGTAAAGAAAGATCTGTAGGTTTTTAAGTGCCAAGAAGGGAAGTTGTATTTTATGCTGTTGGAAAAAGAAGTTCTGCTGTAGCCAAGATCTGTTTGATTCCCATGTGAAAAATTAGGGGATCTTTTTAGTAGCCAAAGTGCCAGCTCTCCCTAGGAAATGAGAAATAGAAATAAAAAGGAAACTGACTTCCCGTTGCTTACCTCCAATGCCTAGCCAATGCAGCAATGCCTAGCCATTGCTGCCTTCTCATCTTGCTGTATCTAAGTCATTTTGTTTTTGAGTGGACTGAATAGTTGTCTCCCAGAGCAGAAAGTGGAGCCAAGGCTGGGGGTCGTCACTCACCAAAGTTCTATTTCCCAAATTTTGAGTATGACCATAGAGAGTAAAAGCTGGTAGTAAAATCCTTTAGCAGTGGATTCATTTTAACATTTATTAAACCCTTCGTGGGGTTTGTGAAGTGTTGTGCTATGCTCTTCAGAGACTTATGGAACATCCCTTCCCCCCAAGAGAGAACAGGGGGCTGAGGGGGGGGTGAGCTGAAGAATGGAATTGGGAGACAGACATTGGCTTGGAAACCAGTACATTCTTGTCTCTCATTATGTCAGAGAATCTCGGTTGTAGAGAATTTGAAAGCTAAAGAACTAGTGATGTCCTTCCCCAACTACCATCTTAAACTTCGTCATATTTCCTACAAGATTAAACTCAGGGAAAATCTTGGCGTTTACTATCGTCTGTCAAAGATAAAACTTGAATTTGTACTGTGTACTCATTATGTAGTAGATGCCATCGGAGATATAATAGAAGCACAAATATGTTCTGGACCAGGTTTATTTCTGCTTGAGGATGAATGCAAAGAAAACAAGATTAGCAGACAGGTCAGGCCTGTACTGTTGAGTGCACAGTGTTAAGGGAAACATTAGCAAATCCCTCAAGACAGAGAAACTGGGGGTATCAAAGATTGTAGTTAGGTCATTTTGGGAGTGATTGGCACTTTTACCCAAGTATTATTGACTAATGTATTCTTTCAGCCTAGAGAGTTGTCAGTAAATGTGATGATAATAGTGAGAAGCAGTGTAGTTTAGTGATTAAGGTTGTGGCTTCTGGAATCAGACTGGCCAAGTTTCCAGATCGGCTACTCATCCACTAACTGTGACCTTGGGCAAATTGCTTAACTTCTCTGTACCTCCATTTTGAAGTCTCAGATGTGAGAGAAAAATAACACCTATGTCAGAAGTTTACTGTGAGAATAAAATGAGTTAAAAGGGCTTGGAACAGTGCCTGGCACATAGTGAGTACTATGGGAGATTACTTTTTTTTTTTTTTTTTTAATTTGCCCACACAGGACAGTGGTTACCTGGAAAAAGATAGTATAGGCGTACTTGTCAAATCTGCAACTGAGACCCCCAGGGACTGAAATGATATGATATATATATATATATATATATATATATATAAATAAATAATTTTTAAAAATAAAATAAAATAAAAAATCTGCAACTGTCACAAAACCAGGTTGAACACCCATAAAGTTGAGATTCAGAAACACAAGCTAGAGGCATGAGTTAAACAAGATTCAGTAGTATAAGTAGGAGGTCCAGGATGTACATTTAGAAAACTAACTGCAAAGACAAAGTGAGGAAATGTGATCTAGTAGTTGCTCAGTGAGAAGACACATGAGGCAGCCCTGAAGCCAGTGATTGTGCTGAAGTGGCTGCATCAACATGACAACAGGTCCAGAAAGAGAAACGCTCATCCTCACAGCATTCTGCCCTGGCCAGACCACACCTGGCATTTCAGTTATGGGTGTTTGTTGAAGCTTGGATGTTCATTGAAAACAAACAGCTACATCTGTTGACATGTGAGAGAATAGTAAAGGGACAAAGAATTTTGCCATGCAAGTATACCTAGAATATTACCTCTATATATTCAAAAGGACCCTACCAATAAAAGTCCATTTAAGGCTATTTACTTAGACTTATTTCTCTGTGTAATTCCATTGGATCAAGGTAAGGCAAATGCCCAGAGTGGAATGGATTTCCTTGAGTTTATGGCTGTGGGTAAAAACGAGAGCAAGTAAGAGCCCTAGCCAATGAGACAGGAAGAACTGGAATTTTGAACTCAAAACCTTCTCAGCTATAGTTTTCTCATCTGTAAAAGGAAGAGATTTATTAATTCAGCACTTCTGCAAATGTTTATTGAAGTTCTATGTTCTAAGTAATGGTTTTGGTGCAAAGTGAATAAGATAATCCCACTGTGTGTCCTCACAGAACTTAGAAGTTGGAAGCTAGACAATCAAGTAAATAATTGTAGTACACAGTTGAACTGGAAGGTTTTTGAATTTTCATCTGTCTGGGATATTTTAAAGGGAATGGCGTTGTCCTGTCTGGGCCCTTTTATCTCTCATTCTGCAATTCTTTGACTGTAGACAATTAGAGAAAATTAGATTAATGTGTTCTTACATTTAAACCTCTTTTAATATGGAACACCTTTTTCCTTTGGGAATGAGAATTTAAGCCAGTAGAAATATCATTTAATTAAGAAGACAGGAGATGGGAGTACCTTCCCTGACTGTATCATTGAATAAATTGTTTTTTACCTTTTTTTTTTTTTTTTTGGTAGTCTAAGTTACTAGGTCTAAGGAATCATTTTTAGTAAAAATAAATGTATATTGAGAATATGAAGACACACTGAAATAGTGATGTGAATCTATGGAGGAAGGGGGTTATATAATTTGGGTTTTAAACTGCTTCACAACCTAAAATTCAGAGAGATTTGATCACTTTATATAAGTAGGTCTTTTGATTTTATAGGATATAAATTGCTTTTTTTGATTTATTCCTGGTATTCTCATCATAGAAGTCACATGTTGGTCTTTGATATGTTTCAGAAGAATAAAATCATTTTGAATTTCAGAAGATATGGATCTTTTGATAGACCTTCCTGAACTTCATAGACCATAGCTGTGCTATCTTTTTTTTTTTTTTAAGCTGTTCATTTCTCCCAGTCTTTGTTGCTATACTTTGGTCTGGAAAGTTCTTGTCCCTTTTTGTAGCTTCCTTTATGGTTAACATTGTTCTCATCATGTGTTCATTTCCGGCTAAACTTCTAAAGTGTTAATGTACTATTGGATTCCACATTAAGTTTCTGTTTACTACCTTTTGTTTGGAAGGCAAACTGACCTAGGTGTGGTTTTAGGATGTACTGGAATAGGTCAATATTCTCAATTTTTAGGTAAGTTCCTTGAAAAACTGAGCTTTTAACCGCCTCCTAAAGTAAGAACTACTTTATTCTGAAATTCATATACTGCCTAAAGATAGAACCATACTCAAGTGAAAAATTTGTCATTTTAAAATACATTTGTAGACCAGAAATCTAGTAACATCATAATGGCAAGTTCTTGCTTTAATATTTTCATCTAATCATTTATTCATTCACCAAACATTACCAACTATGCGCCCAGAAATTGAGGTGTGGGGGTAAAAATTAATTTTTTTAGCAGTAGGAAATGAGTTTGCAAATCTCTAAACCTTGAAAGATGCTAACATAAAAAAAATCTTTTAATTGAATTACATTGATCAAAACCAGCATAAAACTCTTAATTCAGGTAAAAAAAATGGAACAGACCTGCAAAGGAGTGAGCCCTAAGATCAGGGATAACAACCTTCATCATATCCTGATTGGGTGATTTTGTACTGTGCTTTGTTGAAAGACTTCTAGATGTGAAAAAGCCTTTATACCCTTAAAGACTTATTTTCAAGCCTCTGGACTATCATTTCCTCACTCCCACTATAAATCCCCCAGGCAGAACTAAACATTCCTCTTGAGTGACCCCACTCCACCCTCTGCTCTCTTAGACTCCTCTCAGGGACTTGTGGCTCACTGTTTTGAGAGCAGGGCCCCAATGGTTGGAGCAGCGTTGCGTAAGAATTGGGAGAATTATATGGGGGAGCAATGGCTGGACTCTTCCCTAGGTCCATTGAAGTCAGAATCCGGAAGTAGCCTGGAGATTTTAACAGAATGTTCAACTGACTTGCCTTGTGTGCACGCAGTTTGAGAAGCTACCACCAAGCCTATAGAATGTTCTTAGTGAATGAATACTTCACTTTTCTCGAGGTTGTATAAACACATTCCATTGACTGTTTCTTCTACATATGTCCAATATTTTAGTCATTGAACTTTAAATCTGCTGATGATCTCCAGTTTTCCATGTCTTCCTTACATTCTGAAAATGACAACCAATACTCTAATACAGTTGTATCCCCTGGTGAAGACCAAGGAAGTGGTTAATTCAAGTTCTTTACCAAGTTCTGTCTTTTTCGTTAATATTATGCCTTGTTTTTATTTTATACTTGATAAGCATATTTAGTATTTGAATTCCAAAGTAGCCTTTTCCATTCCTCACCTTCTTTGTTACCAGCTGGGTCATCTTTCACAACGGCTTTCCCTAGCCTGCTAGATCTCTTTTTACACACCTTCAGTGCCTTCCCACTTCTTTTGACATAAAGACCCCAGTCTACCACCTCATCTTCAGCTTACTTCTTGTTGTCACTCTCTCCCACATACTGAGTTCCAGCCACAGTGATGTTACTCCAGTCTTTAAATGTGCCGCTGCTTTCCCACCTGCCTTCTCCCTGGAATATCTCTACTATTCCCATCTCATTTCATGTCAAATCTTAAATATTACTTTCTCAAGAACACCTTTCTAACCAACCCATTAGACTGACTTAGAACTTATTCCCTCTGCTGTAATGTGAGTCTAGTATGTCTTTCTATAGCCAAAATGAGGGTATCTTGTCATTTGTGTAATTGTTTACTTAATATCTATTTCTTCTACTTGACTATAAATGCTGTAATGGCTATGCTGTCTTCTTCATCCTCTCCTTTATCATTTGTCAGGCAAACAGTAAGTGCACACTGTTTCTGATCATCCTCTATATTTTCAGTCCTCTTTATTTCCAACTTTGGGTTTCCTGCTTTTGCTATCTTTTTGAGGAATTCTAGCTTGGAGTCATCCATAGATATAATTAATGGGTTCCCTACCTAATCAGCTAAGTTGTTTAAATACATTGATTATATGGTGGACCCAAAACTTACACTTTTGGCAATCTAGTTATGATCCTGAACATATTCAGGGAATTTAAAAATTGTTGACTGTGGAACATTTTGGAGTATTTCTTATACAACTGTGGAAGATAACACATTTTATTATTATTATTATTATTATTATTATTATTATTATTGAGACTAGATTGCGCTATTTTTGCCTGTGGAACTGCAGGCTCTCATTGTCCGGGGTACCACAGACTCAAGCAATCCCCAGCCTCAGCTTCCCAGGTAGCTGGGATTACAGGCGTGCACCACCACGCCCAGCTGTTTTTTTGGAACTAGGTCTCACTATGGGCCCCAGGTGGGACTCGAACCGCGATCCCTAGCCCTAGCCGCTTCATAGGCTGAAGCTAAGATAACACATTTTTAAACTTACTTGATCCTCTATTTTCGGGGCTAGGAATCCTCAAGCAGAGGGTACACCTGCTTTGGACACAGCACTGTCAGTTTCTTTCATTTACACATACTCTGTTTCAGCTTCCATTCATGCATGTCACACAATTCAGTTCTGCACTAACTACCCACAGCACAAGTCCCACAATCTAGGCTCCAACCTCCACAAGGTTGCCCCAGTTACAAGGCCACCCATTCTGACAGAATGACTACAAACTTTTGGGACTTTCCATAACCCTTTCAGTTTTGGTGATTTGCTAGAATGACTTAGAACTCAAGAAAGCACTGTGCTTAGGAATACAGTTTCCTAAGGAATACAGAAAGAATGCACATCAGGAAAACCAAATGAAGACTCAAGAGGGCTCTAGAGGCGGAGCTTCTATGCCCTCTTCCTTCATCATCAAGGCCTTTTACCTTCTTAGCACATTGATGTATTCAACACCTAGGAAATTCCATGAAGTTTCAGCGTCCAGAGTTTTTATTGGGGTTTCATTAAATTGTCTAACTTAACTAAACATTGGCCTTGAGACTGAACTCTATTTCCAATACGGAACTCTGTTTCTATTCTCTCTCCAAAGGTTAGGCTGGCTGAAAGTGCAATCCTCTGTCAGGTGGCTGTGCTTTCTGGCAGCCATCCTCCATTCCCAAGCTAGTTAGTAGCCTGCCCTGAGTCACATCATTAGTGTACACTCAGTTGTGCTTCAAGAGGTCCATGAATAAATAAGACACTGTATCACTCAGGAAATTCCAAGGGTTTTAGAAACTCCCTGCCAGAAGCCAGCTAGAACGACCAAGCAATTCTTTATTCTATCAGCACACATTCATTTCCACAGCAAACATGGAGCCTGGAAGAAAGGATAAGTGATATATCAGGTTGCCCTTAACAGCATGAGGAAATCTCAGCCTCCTTGCCCTGTTCCTTCATTTCCAGTTAGCTAGTAGTATGTGCTTTTTAGCACTGATCATACCCACCTGCGGAAGGGAGATTCTGGTGGTATATCAGTCTTTTCTGGATGGAGAAGCTAAGAAACTTGCTAGTTCTGGACTGTCTTCTCAGCTACAGCCCCAGCTCAGTTTAGTGGGAGGGTGGACACATGTAGTGACTTTGGGATCCCCTCTCTCTAGCCCAGATGCCACTCTCCTATCCTTGTTTAGAGCAGCATTTCCTTTTTAAATGGGTATTATAAATTTAACTGAAATTAAAATCTTTAACTGAAAATAACTTTGTGTGTATATTATACACCACTTCTAGAATAGAAGTAGGATTCCAGAACCAAAGGCATGCAGGCCTATAATTTCTGAAAGATTGAGAAATCACATTCTTGTTTTCTCTAACTTTATTGAGATCTAGTTGACAAACAGCATTGTGTAAGTTTAAGGTGTACAGTGTGATGACTTGATATGTGTATGTTGTGAAATGGTTGTTACATTAAGATTAGTTAACACATCCATCACCTCACATAGTTACCATTGTGTGCCCACGATGACAACATTTAAGATTCACTCTCTTAGTAACCCCAAACAAAACAGTGTTGTTAACTGTAGCCACCATGCTGTACATAAGATTCTCCAGAACTCATTGATCATTGTTTTCCAGCTTTATTGAGTTATACATATAACATTGTGTAAGCTAAAGGTGTACGTGAGATGATTTGATAAAAGCGTGTATTGCAAAATTATGACCACAGTAAGCTTAGTTAATCCATCACCTCACAGTTACCTTTTTTGGTGTGTGTGGCCAGAACTTTTAAGATATACTCTTAGCATCTTTCAAGTATTTTCAACCCAATATTTTTAGCCATCATCACCAGGATGAAAATCACGTCCTAACAAGGTATGCAGCAAGGGTTGTGTCTTGCCCACATTTTGTCAGTAAATTAAGTAAATCATGTGGGGCAGAGCCAAATGCCTTGAGCAAGACTACTTCTCCCTTAACTCAGCAGGCCTGGATATCTGGCACAGAAGATAGACTTTATTTGTAAGTCTTGTCTCTTTCCTCATCCTTACCAATAAAGATGGTCTCAGCCTCCAGACTTTTAGAGACCAGATGAAATAATAGGCACACATGTCTTGGGAGCTGGGAAACATCCAGACTCGGTGGAATAAGTAATAAATTAGGAGCACAAGCGCTCAGTCGTCTGTTTATAGCCTGGCCACTGATTTATTATTCAGCCTCAAGCCAGCCTTTCACAGTCTTATGGGTCAGAGTCTTTGACACTGTAACTTGCGGGAAGATTAAGCTGTCTTGACTATATACAATTCAAATATTACAAAATGTTGGCTGAACCAAAAGTATCACATCTTAATTCAGTAATATTGTAATATAGCACTGCATATTTCCACCCCAGAAAATATAGAGGCAGTTCCTTAGGGAATCTCTCTTAGATGAAGAGACATTTTATTGTGACCTAACAATTTTTAGAAGAATGTTGTTTCTCATTCCTTGTCAGGATGAGGAATGTTAACTGAGTAAAATGTGTCTGATACTGTGGAGGGTTTCACGGCACCCTCTTGAGCTCCCCTCGTCTACACCCCGACACCCATCTTCTCACTGTCTCACAGTGCTTCCCCTCCTTGGTAGACATGCAGATACTGCCTGTGTGAGCCATCATGATTTTAGGGGCTTTCCAGCAATAATAGCCATTACTTCTTCATTCTACGCCCAGGACTCAGGAAGATGGAGATCAAAATGTTGTATACATTGCTTGTAGATCACATTTATCATTGTATAATGGACCAGTAGACCTTCAGATAGAATTAATTACATGATCACAGCTGGAGTTTTAAAGGTCATGCCCTTTTGCCACAGCTGACAGTAAACCTCTCTGGGGGCCAAGCTGAGCAAGCCAGAGTGCTCTAAACTCCCCAGTCAGATACCTCATTTCTCCAACTACAAGGGGGGCTGGAGAAGGATGGGAAGAGAAGCTGCACTTACTACTCTGGGAAATTCCTTTCAATTGACCCCACAAGAACCAGAGTATAGGAGTTTCGCACTTGTAGGCATTTTTTTTAATGTATACGTGTCTTGCCTACCATCTCAAAATAACCTGTTATAAGCAGTCTATCTGTAAATACTAAACATATTGTTAAAAGATTAACTTCGGTGGTGGTTGAAAACCTGTGTTTTTAGAGAGACAGAAAAGCTTGGGAAGCAGGCCAAAGAAGATAGAAGAGAATAAAGGAGGAAAGTAGACCAAGGCAATCCCTAAATCTTCTACAGCATAAAGAATTTGGTTTGAGGGAGGGAAGGTGAAGAAATTCAAGACTGGATTCAAAGGAAGCTGATGAAAGTGATCTTTTTCACTTTGAGACTGTTCCTCATGCTACTTGGATGCTACTTGGATCCACTCTCATGACTTTAATTTTATCAAATTGTTGTCATTACTAAAATAGCTCAAATAGAAATTACTCTAAGAGAGACTGTCAGGGTTTTTCCGGTGGTTTTAGCAATGGAAAGGAAAGGAATGTCTTATGTAGTGTAGAGTTCAAAGAGATGTGACTCTCACCAAATAAAGGGAATATAAGAAAAAAATCGAAGAAAATGTAAGAGAAGTAGGCATTAAGGATGCAAGTGACGTGAATGAGAAGTCAGAGGGGACTCTGGAGGGACAGTGTGTGAGCTAGATCCTATAAACTGGGTGACGCTGTACATAGGAGACTTCTGTATACAAGCTAGAAGAGAACAAGTTCTAGAAAGAAGTGGGGGGGACTGGCTTTTCTGGTAAACAAGAAAGATAATATATACTTCTAAATCAGTAAGAGGTTATTTTACATAGATACATTATAAAACAATCATGATAGATTTAGCTAGGGAGGCAGAAAAGAGCTACTGATGGTCCAATATGTCAAATATCAGAGAAAGTCACTATAGAAAGAACATATTTGGGGGCATACATGGATACTATGTGAGGAAGAAGGGTTTAGGATAGGGCTCTGACTAGGGTGAGGGGAGTGAGGTGCCCTCACTCTTTGAGCCTAAAGTATAAGGGGGGTGCCAGAAATTCCCCAGTAGTCAAGACAAATGATGCTTTAATGGAATATTATTAAAAAATCAAAATTAATATGAAAAATCCAGGATGAATAAAATGCAAAATTTTAGGTAGAGATAGGATTAGTCTGACTGATTTTTTTCCTATTGTCTCAGGCTCTCCTATGGTTCTCAGAGATACTTTCCAGTAAGATTATTTAATAAGACATCTTCCCCTGAAGCTTTCCACATGTTAGTTCCAAGCTCAGCCCAGCACTTACACAGATGGTGAGGTGTGGATCTCTCTTCCCTTTGGGGGATCTGTAGAGATAACACTTGGGGAACCCTGGTACTCCAGTGTTTTAGCTAGAACTAATAGAGTTGGAGGTGAGCTATGACAGAGGGGTATTATTTCATGTCTCAAATTAATCATTAGCTCTGCCCTTTTTGAATCCGCAGCTTTTCAAGTTGAGTTGTTGGTAGGCAAGCATTTCACCAGAAGGATTAATTTGTGAAGAAAAGAGCCCCAAGCTTGGAGCAGATGTTACTAGCAGGTAGTCTAGTAGATGGTGGTGCAGTGTGGACAAGGCCTCTCTTTGATGGCACCTCTTTAAACTAACCTAGCAGCATGAATCATTTTCTTTAGATAAGAAAGTAGAGCTAGTGAAAGGGCTTTTCCACCTCCCCATAATAGGCGGGATATCCATCGCTTGCAGAGAAAAGTGATTAAGTAGGGTCGGTACACGGATCTCTTATTTTGCCCTCTTGTCTTTGTACAGTCACAGGGGTTTTCAACAGTGGCACTACTGACATTTTGGGCCAGATGATTTTTTTTGTTGTGGGGGGCCATTCAGTGCACAGAGAGATGGATGCTTAGCAATGTCCCCGGCCTCTATCCATTAAATGGCAGTAGCTATACCCACTCACCCTTTTGTGGCAGCAAAAAATGCTTCTACATGTTATGAACGTCCCCTACTGGGACAAAAATCTTTCCTGTGCTACCAACTGTGTCTCTTCCTAGCTCAACTTTTTCTTTACCGCTTTATAAAGTAATGTCATCTACTTAAATGCTTGTTGATCATTTCATACCACCCAATGGCTCATCATGAGACCTAAGGATCTTAACTGATAGATTTAAGTGACAAGTTGTAGAAACAGAACCCTCATCACTCTTCAGCATTAAATAGGTCAGATGCCTTTAGTCACACGAACAGAAAATCAGATCCAAACTGATTTATACAATAAAGGGAAATTATTCTCAGTCAGTTGAGCTTTCAGGCATCAGTTTACCTGCTAGCTCTAATTTTTTAAAAAATGAATTTTAAATGTAACACCCCAGACAAATAGAATTTTCTCCCCCAAACCACCTATTCCTTCCTGTTCCTTCTGAGTGGTCACAGCCTCAAAATGTTGAGGGCATCTTTGATGAGTCCTTCTACTGCTCTACCCATGAGTCAGCTGGCAAATGTTTGCATTTGATCTTAGTGTTAGCCCCTTCTCTTCACCCTTCTGCTCTGAAGCTCACTGCCTGTGCAAGCTCAGACTAGTATGATCATTTATCAGATGATTCCTTCCTCTTCCAGCATTTCTTGCCGAATAGTCTTACAAAAGCTCCTATTGCTGTGATGTGTCATACAATTCTTGCTGTTCCTATACCTTATTGATTAGTAAGAACTTCCCTGAGCATTCAGGAGTCTTAGGTTCTAGCTTCAGCTTATGGTTCCATGTCCCGGTCTGGCTATTTCTGTGACTCCTCTAGTTACAGTGAGCTATAGACAAGTGGGTTTTTCAAATTGATTATTTTCAAACATGCTCCGATTTTTCTGCTTGAGACTTCCTCTCTCAAAATCTCTCTTCTTCAGGACCCAGCTACCTGTCTCTGCATTGGTTTCCTCAGTCCCCAACATTGCAGTTGTGGCTTTCTGTTCAGACCATCTTCTTACCTTCCTTTCTCTCCCTTCTAGATTTTGATTCCTGCTCCCCTGATTTTCCATATTCAAAGGTGATCCTAATACTTGCAGAGTCCTAGGCTGAATTCATTGATGAGCTAAATCATGTGTTTTTGTATAATTGCTTCATATTTTCTGTGCTTATCATGTTGCTGTTCATAGGCTACAACTTACACAACATTTTCCATAAGGAAATAGCTATGTGGAAATTCACTTGTGTAGTTCTTTGGCATTTCTCATAAACTGTTACTTTAGCCAAATCTTGACTCTGCCCTTTGTACTAACTGTATAACCATGGACAGAATTACTTTAGTACCCTCTGCCTCAGTTTCTTCATTTGTAAAGTGAGGATAACAGCTCCCTCATACAATTGATGAAGATTAAATAAGTGTGTACACACACACATGTGCTTGTGCATGAGTGCTTGCTTATGTATGAGAAGTCTCACAACAGCACTATTATAGTGAGCACTGTATCTTACTTTTCCCTTACCATTTTCCTTGAAAGTCTTTCCTATATAGAGATATAAACAAGAAAGTCTATTGATGAACTATTTAGAGAGAAACAAGTGTGAAAAAAGTTTGGCTGATTTAAATACAGTAGATACTGAATTTGTGCCATTTTACAACAAAAATGTCTTTATCTTATGATAAATCTGTTACTGAAGCATTTTATTACCAGAAAAAGTAAAAACTCATGTCTTTGGAAGTAAATCTGTGTTACAGTTCATTATAACTCAATGTGGCTATTTTAGTAAACAGAAAAGCAGTCAGACTTTCTAGAAACATACACATATTTACTTACTTGCTTTAGCAAAAATCAAGATTTATTGCCTTTCAAGATAAATTTTGACTAAATATTGACTTTAGACTCTCAATCATTGTTTACATGAAAGACCAATAAATCTTGACACTTCTCAACTTGAGTTGAAATCTACTTGGTATTTATTAATTTATTTCACACCATTTATAATCTTAATAACATTCCATGAGATTAAACAAAGCGTTTAGCGAAGTTGAGCCTTTAGCTTACATTTTCAGTCAGCAGTAATTACGTGACATGATTTTCATTTCATTTCTAACTCAAATATAATGCCTTCAACACTTAGTGTCCAAGTCAAAGTTCACTTACCTGTTTCAATATTCATTGCAAAAAAGAATTTTACCTTAACAGTGTAGAATACTATTAAATCTTAAATGTAGTATTCAGATAGACTTTTCCTACGGCTCATTCTTTAGGTGCCTTAGTTCTGTAAGTATAGGTAAGGGTGTTCTATAAGGATTATCAGATATCCTACCTAGCCTCTGTCTTACACATTTGGTGTCTATTGGTCTCAGCCTGGTCTTTCCATTTTTCTAGGCATAATGTGTACTGAATATTCCCCATGTCTAGGCACACTGCTGATGGTTTACAAGAATAAAAGCTGCTGTTTTCCTGTGTTGAAAGTTCTTTACCTAGGTACACGCAGTATTTCTTTATTTTCATGTTCTTATGGACACGGATGTCCCAGCAGCTGTTGTGGTCATTCTGTGGATGCCAGAATCAGTGATCCTGAAGGGGCGCTTTTCTCCTGTGTATGGCTTTTGACTAGGTCTCACTATTTTTACCCATGGTACCACAGACTCAAGCAGTCCCCAACCTCAGCTTCCCAGGTAGCTGGGATTACAGGCACGAGCCACCACACCCAGCTGTTTTTGAGGGGACTAGGTTTTGCTGTGTTGCCCCGAGCGGGACTTAAACTGCAATCCCTAGCCCCGGCCACTTCATAGGCTGAAGCTTACAGGCACGAGCCACCGTGCCCGGCTCCCCTTCTTTGATTATGCAGACTGACTTTCTGAGTCAAAGTTTTAGTCAACAGTGAATGGCACTTTTTCTTCTACAGTCTCTCGCTGCTATGAAAGCCACTTATAGATGAGCATAAAATGAAATCCACCAGAAAAAAACTTCATGAACAGAAAAGAATTTGGAAACAACCAGTCAGTTTAGCTTTGTATCTGAGTATCTGTATTCCCTCCAGCCACAAAGTTTACATCCCCTGGGAAAAGAGTTCACTATCAAAGGACTTAACGATTTATGAGAAAGTAATTTTGATGTGTAGCAATTTAAAGTATGCCCATAACCTAAACAAGGGGACTGCTAGCAGCTTGCCTGCTTGTCACTTCAGCAAATAAAGGTGGTAGATGTTGGTTTTTCTTGACTGCCCCTTTTGTTCCCTTTATGCCTTCTAAGATGCTTGTGGAAACCATTTGTCTTGTAACAGACACAATGCAAGCTCAGAGTCATTTGTTTTCACGTGCCTGATTCTCCGCCCAAATATTTCATGTCTTGGTTGACTTCATGATGAAATATCTGTCTCTTACTCTCTGGGTCACTACCTTGTCCCAGAGATGCAGAATAACTTGGATGCTCGAGATGGGAAAGATGGTAGATCACTTTCTTCTGTGTTAGTGTATCTCAGTGTCCCTCTGCCCAGCCCCCTCTCCATTATAGTTTGGGTTTTTTTTGTTTTTTGAGACTAG
This sequence comes from Uropsilus gracilis, assembly GCA_004024945.1. Classification (NCBI taxonomy): domain Eukaryota; kingdom Metazoa; phylum Chordata; class Mammalia; order Eulipotyphla; family Talpidae; genus Uropsilus; species Uropsilus gracilis. The sequence goes on from PVHY01004605.1 coordinate 24,462, forward strand.
GTCTTGCTATTTTTGCCTGTGGAACCACAGGCTCAAGCAACCCCCAGCCTCAGCTTCCCAAGTAGCTGGGATTACAGACGCATGCCACCATGCCCAGCTATTTTTTGGGGACTAGGTCTCACTACTTTGCCCCCCCGCAGGACTCGACCACGATCCCTGACCCTGGTCGTGGCTTCCTAGGCTGCCGCTTACAGGCATGCGCCACCATGCCTGGCCCTTCCATTATAGTTTTATAAATTCCATAGCCTCAGTTCTGCCTGTGTTAACCTAAGACAACACATGTGTGCTCAGTCTCATAATCCCAGCTCCACCCCCTCCTACGTGGAGAATCTACATCTTGGGTCCAGTTTGCTTTGCATCCACTTCTTCTAATGGATACCAAAGTTACGCTGGAAAAAATTGCTTCTGCTCTATGTCCAGCAGTCTTTGTATTAACACCAAACTGACTTTATGCTAATCCTATACTCGTTGAGTAAAATTTTGATCGGATGCCCAATGGGACCCCTAATTTTCAAATATCTTCATTTCCTAACAACTTAGTGAGCCAGTGGTTATAGATTGTAAGCTCCCAGCTAAGATCTTTATGACTTTTCCCCCCTAATATTTGAAAAAAAAAAAAAAAAAAGCAAGTCATTGAACTTGCATTTCTATTTTTCTTCATTTTGGAAAATCTAGTCTCTGGATCCTAGGATCAAAGTCCACACCTTTGACCCCCCCTTTTGCACAGTGCTTTCCAAAGCTCACACTGTCTGTGCTGGATATTGGACGAGAGGGGGGGTGTGGGGGAAACAGGCAGGAGAGGGCAGTCCCCTTCGCCCACTCATGACCATCTCTTTCTCCCTGGTGTGCACAGTGAAAGGGCATGAGACTTGCCAGTCTGACTTTTTCTATTTTAATGGTGCAGATAAAAAGTGGACCTCCCATTTTTTTTCCTCTCTTTATCCCTTTTATAAGGTACCCTCTCTCTTTTTAATTTTCCTCTATTCTTTTCTTAGAGCATTTATACCCTCTGAATACAAAATACTAGGTTTAACTGTTCCAAATCAGGTGAAGGGGGTAGTGTGGCTGACCATGTTTAGAGAGCATTGTGTGAGTTCTGAGGGAGAGACAACACCTGGATCCAGCTACCACTCTTGTTCTTTTTCCCTAATGCCTGTGAGTTTTCCAATTGCTGGCCAGGAGGCACAGAAACCATGCAGGAGAGAAGGTGCCTGGCTCCTCCTCAAGGTCTCAGCGTCACTAACACCAAGGTGCAGCCAGTTGAGCTTACTAGATAGATTTGTTAGAAAGATTGTGCCTGTGTAGAGAATTATGCCAAAATGTCTGCTTCAACCCCACAGCAACAGGCTCTTTGGGTGTTTTCAGTGAAAGACCGTTTGGGAAATAGACTGCATGCAGCAAGTAGGATTTCAGTTAAATGGTGACATTTGTTTCCAAAGTGTATCAGAGGGGAAGCTAAGCTCTTGAGAGCATGTGTTCATTAAAGATTTGAAGTGGGGTGGGAAGCAATAAGAAAAAAAAAAAAAAAAAAAAAAAAGGCCAGTGGGTTCTCTTTTGAGATAGTTTTTTGTTCTTATGAATTGAATACACACTGAAAAGTTTCAAAAAGAGACTGGGAAGAATGTGTTTGCTTTGATCCAACATGTGGAGTGTTCCTAACTGCAAATACCCTTTAATTTAGAGACATTGCTGAAAAGTCTAGTTGAAAGTACATAAAAATCTAATATGTAAATAAGCTCTAATTAGTTATTTCAATTAATTATTTTTTGTCTGCTTTACAATTACGTTTTTCTTCCTAGAATGTCACTTGTCAGAATCTAGACTTAACACTCTCCAAAAAATGTGTTTTTCTAACAGTCATTATTAAGAAAACACATTTTCTCCCTGTTGAAAAAACCTCAGTGATTAAGTGAAATTCCAGATTGTGTATCTTTATGAGGATTGTTTCAGAGATTTTCAGTCCATGATTTGCTAGTATGATATGTAAGAAGGAAATCTTGCAGTTAATTGAAAGAACGGGTGTTTCTGTCTTCAAGTAAATAGTGTTATTTTTTAGAAAATCTACATCAGGCCACTACTAGCTAACTGATCTTTCCTGATCATCCTGTACTCTTTCAAAGACACATACGTTGAATTTGGAGATTAAGGGTTGATTTCTTCAGATTAGCTAAGATTCTTCTCAGTGGGCACAATGAATGCTCTGGAAAAACACTGGTAAAATGAACTTGGGTTATTTCTACATAGTAAATTTTTGGAAATTGACTAAGAACTTGAAATGTTGATTTTGGAAGTCTAGAAAGTAAAATATGTGACAAATTATGAGCTTTTCACAGAGCACTCAGTCTCCACACCCTCTTTTTTTTTTTTTTTTTTTTTTTGACTAGAATCAAAACTTTAGAGCTTAGAGGGACTTTTGCAGTCACTTTGAAGTCAGGGAGCAATTCTCAGCCTTTCCCCACCCTTTTCTGATGGTAGTTGGATTAGAAATGTGGGCTCCTGGGCCCTACCTCAGATCTGTAGAATCAGAATATCCTGGAGGAACTCTACATTTTTCATAAATATCTCCAGAAAACGTTGGCACTCACTGAAATTGGCAAACCACTGATTTGGGCTAAGCCCTTCATTTCGCAGGCCCAGAGAGTTTGCTGAGTTGGCTCTCAGTCTACTGTAGGCAAGGAAGTCTCAGGCTTTCCGGCTCTAGACTCACATGTGTCTGTACACCATGAATCTGTCCCTAGCATGCAGATAGGTCCACACCTACTTCTAGGTCTTTAAGGGTTAGTTCAGCACCCATAGTAGAAAAGCAGCATTCTAAATATGGTATAAAGATAGGCATTTATTTTCTGCTGTTTTGTCTAAATTAACTGAAATAAACCCTTGCCATGTTCTTTCAGATTTTCTCTTCTGTGTACCTAAGTTTTGCAAAGTGGTAAGGATGTTTATCTCATTTGGTTAGCTCCAGTTATTGAACCCCAGCTCATAGGTTTTTGACCTATGTACCCAGTTGCTATAAATACCTTTTGGCTATAATATGCTTCCTTAAAATGAATATTTGTGTATTTTAATATTGCCTATGTGTGTTGTGCCTAAGAAATTACAATAAAGTCATTAACAATGATAGTCTGATAACTGAGTATTTCCTATAAAACCACATAATATCCAACAGATGCTTACAGATGCTTACTGATGTTTATCAAAATTCAGAGAACCCATAAGCTAAAATGGTCTAAATTTATTTTTTGGAGTGTTCTATAGCGAGAAATTAAGCTGTAATGATGAACCTGAGTTCCTACAAGATCATGAACTTTCCAAATCTTTAGATTGAATTTTATTCAATATCATTTTAGTGTTGATTTGAAAGTCTACTAATTTTTGGAAAAGGTAATATTCCAGTGCTGTCGGGAGGGCAGCAAATGGCATCCAGTCTTCCTGGTCTTGTGCTGGTGATGCATGCACCTCCCTGTTCAACAGGAGCTACAGTTCCTGTTTATATCCTTGTGATTATTTGGACTGTGACAGAATTTCTGTGTATTCATCAGTAGAAGGTTATTACTCCCATCTCAAGAAAACAACTTTTTTTGTGGCAGAGACCTGATTATTAGCAGTCCCTGGTAGTGCAGGGACTTGCAGGACTTCCTAAGACAGAGAAGGACTTTCGCAGTCACTTGCAGGCAACCTGCTGTCTTGAGTAATGGGCAGATTTGGCAAAGTAGACAATGAAGATGGCACTGAGTAAGGTGAAACAAGATGCCCTCAGGCATGGAGGATAGTCTCTGGAGGAATGAAGCATTCTCTGACTACAATAAAGAATCTGCGTTCCCAGTGGAGAGTTGTGGGAGTGTGTCGTTGGCCTCCGTCTTACCTTTCCAATCAAAGGACAAACTCCTTCCATTGATTTTGTAAGCAAAGAAAGGCTATATATCAGTTTTAAGGGTCATTTTAGAATCACAAGTTTAGAGCCAAATCCAAACTCCAGCCTCTTATTGACTGGGTGACCCCAAATGAGATATTTAACCTGGCTACACCCTTAGTTTATTCACCTGTAAAATAGAGCTGATAAGATCTTCCTCGAGAGGTTGTGCAGATTAAATAGGATCCTAGATGAGAGGCCCCCAGGAAAATGACCAGTAGAAAGGATTTCTGGAGAAGGAAGTGCTGATATGGAGGTGAGGTTGTAGAAAAACTGATCTCTGGCAGCCATATGCAGAAGAGAGGAGAAACAGGGGACGCCATTTGTGACGATTATACTGATCACCCAGGAAGTAAGAAAGCAGAAACTGTGATACTGGGAAGAAGAGGACTTAGCCATACATTTGTTCTCTGCAATGTCTTTCCTATTGTGGACATTTGTTTCATTTGAGGGTCATGTGACCTTGTCCGGTGGTGTTAAAAATACAGTAATGATAGACACTCCCTTTTCTCTTGCATAGGATGCCAGCGATCCATAGGCCTTTCCAACGGGAAAGCGAAGGTGTGCAATTACAGTGGGTGGTATTACTGTAGCAGCTGCCACGTGGATGACAGTTTTCTCATCCCAGCACGCATCATCCACAACTGGGACACGTCAAAGTATAAGGTGAGTCAAAAAGGGGGCGTGCTTCCTAATAGCTGCCTGGGTAGTTCTATGTTGTCACATGAGTTATTAAGGTAACGATACAAGAGTTTGAAGAAAACCCATAAAAGCTATAAGATCTGACGTAATGTTTCTTAAAAAGCCAGTTTCAAAGGCTTCTTAACTATAATTCTTACTAATTTCCTCATTTGAAAAGATTTAGATCAGGTTTTACTTCTGGACCTTGAGCACTAACTATATGTACTAAAGAATTCTGATATAGAGCCCTCGTTTATTGTTTTTTGTTAGTGTCTTACCTCCAATATCAGAAAATTGTGGGAGAATAAGGAAAGTAATGCTGACATTAGCATTCCAGGAGCAAGGAGAGGACTTCTGTGATCCCAAGTTTATCTTAGAGGATAGCTGTCCTACTCCTGTGATGCTCAGCCTCCTTGTAAATGCAGCCCTCTGAAACAGGAACCTGAAGAGAAGCTGTAAGGACTCCTGGTTGGGGAACCATACCAAAAAACAGTGCGATGAGACATCGTGGACCTGGCCAGGACTGTGGTCTGTTTTTAAAGGGGAGGAAGTGAGAAACGCAGGTATATGCTAATAGCTTTGCACAGTAACTGCTATCACCCAAGGAGGATGTACATGGAGCACAAGGACAAAAGTACAAGATTTTGATGACTATCAAAATATAAGTCAATAGAGAAGAGGAAGTACTGAGACTTAGGCAGATATGTAAGAGACTTAACCTTAAGCAGACACAGAGGGAGAGGGGGAACTAGGCTAAGAGTGCGAATTGAGGGAGAAGGATCCCAGAATATATCCAACAGGCCACAGGAAGAATGTGTTTCTAGACTCCTTGTGGCAGATACAGATAGCTCCAACAAGATGAGCCCTGAGAATGGACCATGATATTCAGGAATGTGAAGGTAATGAATGACCTTAATAAGAGCACTTGGCATTGGGTAGATGGAGGGAAAGTATGATTGGAGTGGATTTGACTTATGATAGGAAGGGGAGGAGTTAGAGATCAGAATAGACAACTCTTTTGAGAAGTTTTTCTATTAAGCGGTGGTAAGAGATGGGGATCAAGTTAGGTTTGATATTTTTGTTTAACAGAATTAACTGTTTTCTCTATTGACACAAACTCTATAAGAAAGACAATTGCTAGAATGACGTGGTTGAATCAGTGAGAAGGATGGAATCACATAGACATTAGAAGAGTTTAATCTTTGCTTGGATTAAAAGACAGCCTGTGGACACAGGCACCAGTGGGTAGGTAGAGGTAATTCAGGGAGCGTAAGGAAGTCCTCTTCCATTTACTTTAGTCAGATTCTTTTATTTCCATGTCTGTGGACCAAAGAAATTAAATACCAAGCCTTAGTCTCTTCAGAAAGTGTCCATCTGCTTGATTAGGCAATACTTCTATCAACTCACCTACAGATGTACCTAAATCCACACCCATCCTCATTGTCTTCCTTCAGCCACCGAAGAATAATTACTCCTCTAAAGGAGGCATAATAAGTCTTTTTACTTCTACTTATAATCTTAAATCCTCCATCAAGATTTTGCCAACTCTGATTAGCCCTGGTCAGTTTCTTATTTTACAGGATGCTCAGGGACACGGTGTTTGAAGAGTTCTGCCCTGACTTTGATGGCACACTGCTGGCTCTCTTCTGGTTTCTGACCCCTCAAGTTTTCTGGTTCCTTGTTCTCTCATGACACCTTTAATACTGTGATTCTTTAAGGTGTCTTGCATTATCTGCCTGCCTTCTGTGGCTCTACCTACCAGGATCACATGCTGATGTTTCCCATGTTCATCTCCAGCTCCAAGTGAGGTCTGAGGACATCTCAACTTTGGTTTTCAACCTAGTGTCTTGAAGACATGTGAATTGGTTAGCCCCATGCCATAGCATTTCCTTGCATAAGCCAAGTTTTAGAATTTGACAAGTGGCAGCGTCTAACCCCTCACTAGAATGGTCTTAGACTTAAGATTTTTGTATGGTCTATACCCTATGTCTGTTACCTGATGTGACTAGAAACTTTTCTGTGAAAGTTGTCATATCTGCTTTGAATGAATGTTCCATGCAGACAGAATGAACAGGCTGTTTTTGTATCTCTTTGTAATACATGTCTGAGACTTGATTTCACTGTAACAGTATCACCTAGGAGCAAGGTGGGTAGGTAAGGAAGGGACCTATAGCTGTCAGCAGCCTGTAGTCTTTGAAGTATAAAACTTCTGTAGTCTTTCAAGTATGAACATTCTGAGTGGTGAATTATCTTCTTTTCTGTATTGTTGGAAAACTGTCTCCTCTGCTACCCAATACTCAACAACCACATTTTCACTGTCTTCAGATGCCTCATCCAGTCTTTCACAGCCTATGAGCTTGCCTCCCACTTCAAGAAGAAAATTAAAGCTTCAGGCTATCTGTATTTGTACCTGTTCGCTGTGATCTGGGGAGAAAGAAGAGTTCTCTCTGTAATTTAGAGGTCGTCCTTCCATGTCTTCCAGATAGTTTTGTCGCTGTGGGAATCCTTGCTCATTTTTCCAGAGCTGATACTAGTGCCTAGTAGAGAGTGGATGCCAAATAAGCATTTGTTCTTACCCATATGAGAAAAGCGTTCTGCAGGTGACTGTGATAAGCACTTAAAAAATGGAAGTTGTTTTTGTCATTTCCATTATCATCACATATAACAGCTAGCTGCTGTCTTTCCTTCTGAGGGTGAGCTTCCTGGGCACAGGGGACTTGGCACAGTTCCTAGCACATAACAGGCAAGCTAAAATGCATGGGATGAGTGGACAGATGAAGCCTGTCTTCTGGGTGCCTCAACTCAGCAGTTCCAAGTTGGCTTCACACCTCCTCACTAAATGTCCTCCCACTCTCACCCCAGAGTACACACAGCCTTCTGAAACTGGAGGGCTCCTCCCCCCATGACCAGTGCAGCACTGGGAGACATGGAAGACACCTCCCACTGCCACACCTTCCCTGCCTCATCAGCAAAAACTCAGTGTCAGCTCTTGAGACCATGTTCTCCACTGCTGCTGCACCCATCACACTAACCATCTCTCTCAAATGGGAAGGAATCCAGTGACCACCATGACCATGTTTCCTGCCTTAAAGTCTCATCCCAATAGTATTTCAGAAAAGTCCTAATCCTACCTGGGGTGAATTTTGTTCCCTCTTAGTCCGGTTTCCTCACCTTCCAAATAGAGAAGTAGCGGTACCTACTTTAAAAGGTCACTATTTGCTGACAAATGATTGATGGAAAGTGCCTACCACAGTGCCTGGCATATAAAATAAGTGCTCTGCTAACCAGCTTTTACTGTTATTGTTAAAATAGATACAGTTCTCTTAACCTACCAGAAGGTTTTTTTGAATCTCTAGTCACTACCTTTCTTTTTTTTTTTTTGAGACCAGGTCTCGCTGTTTTTGCCCGTGGAACCGCAGGCTCTCGTTGCCCAGGGTACCACAGACTCAAGCAATCCCCAGCCTCAGCTTCCCAGGTAGCTGGGATTACAGGCGCGCCACCACGCCCAGCTATTTTTTGGAACTAGGTCTCGCTACGGGCCCCAGGTGGGACTCGAACAGCAATCACGATCCCTAGCCCTGGCCTCTTCATAGTCTAATAAAGCTTACAGGCACGAGCCACCGTGCCCAGCCTCTAGTCACTGCCTTTCTGGCACTCCTCCACTCCTTCCTGGCCCCGCAAGTCTCTCCACTAGACCCACACTTCTGCCTGTTGTCAGTCCTGCCATGCAGTTTCATGCCTCTTGTTTTCCTTTTGCCCTCTTCAGTCCAGCAAATCCTCAACCCAGCTTAAACCTCACTTCTTCTCCTGACTTTCTTCCCCTCTACCAGACAGTTATCATTCTCTCCTCTGCATCTTGTACTTGACACTCTGAATATAGGCTAAACATTTTTTGCTGTGTGTGTACTAGATTTTTAAAAATGGAGGGAAAGAGCACTTGTTGAGTTTGCATTAGACAGTTTGGAGCAGGCCTCTGACAGCTGAGAGAGGGGTGCAGAGAGCAAGAAAACTAGGCAGTCCGAGCTATGTGATCATTGAGAGTCCAGGCTGGTGGCACCTGCCAGAAAAATACACACCAGTCAGTGGGACTAAAGCAGAAAAGGTGGTATCAAATGAGGAAAATGAAAGAAATTTGGTTTGTGCAGATGTGAAATGGAGAGGGTCCAGATCTGTTTGCAGTGAGAGCTAAAGACCACCAAAACCATCCAAGTTCACCATCACCGGCACTTGCAGTCTGTTTATAAAGCAGGCGGCTGCTTGGAGGTCGTTCAAGTGACAAGGCTTGATTTTGAAAAGATAGCTAACTAATTGAAGATATTATGTATCCTCACCTCATCTGTATTGCACAGAAAATGTTCCTTTTGCAGACCACTCCTTGTCAGGTTCTTAGTAGAGGAGGGAAGATTTTAAAGCAACAGAGCCAGTTGATTTTATCTGGATCATCTCCCACTGGCATTAAGTAACCATATTCCATTTTAGTCCAGTGTTTGTCTGTCTTTGCTCAGATACCAGGATTTAACTTAATGTTCCTAATTGTGAGGATCAATTCAGACCTATCAGTTTCCAGGAGCAGACATCGTTCTGTTAGATCTGCCTGTCTCCTTAATAGCAAGTACGTGACTGGCTTTAATATCCATTTAAAAGAGTGAAAAAATGGTTTTGCAGAACAGAGTGAAATCTGTCATCTTAAGTGTTTCCTTGTCTGCCCTCTGAAGTAATAATAATCCTAATTATTTTTAAAGCAGGATTTCATTTATTTTCCAGTGTATATCCTGGAGATTGAATTGAGCTCCAGGATTACCCAGCAGCTAAACCCCATCTTTCAATTCTGTAGCCATTTTATGATGAAATTCTCTTTGAAGAAACCTTTCCCCTACCTCCCCATTCAAACATAGCAAACCTAACAAAGAGTTATATTAGTAAGGAACTCAAATTCAGCCTCAATTCTTCCTAAGTAGTTTCCCTCAGTTGTGCCTTTTCAAAATATTTTTGTATCCAAGTTAGAAAATTCACATTCCATTTAGCTGGGGGTTTTCCATGTCACATGACCCATTTCCTATCTCTAAATCTTGAGAGGCATTCAGGGCAAGCTCTGTTGCCCTTGCTGAGCTAGGGAACAGCTCATTGATGGGAAAAACCATTTGATCAGAGTCATTTGGAGATTTTGAGGACAAATTGTAATTAAACTTAAGATCTCCTGATTCCTTCCCCATTTAGCCCACAGTGCTTGTTTTAACAGGACCAAGAAGTATTATGGTTGATTTTATTAAAAATGACTTTCATCATGATTTTTCACAATGAAAATGGGAGGAAGTACTGGCATGGTAGGGAACATTATACCAAAGCATTAAGTGGTAATTTTACTATGCTAAGATTGTGAGATATATATCCTCAATCTTTATTCTTCAAATTTTCAATAATGTGATTATATTTCTTTAATTATTTTATAAATTTTAACTGTCACTTAACTCCAAATTTTCTATTTAGGAACACATGTAGTAGTCTTTTTAATGTCTCAGAATTATAAATGTGACTGTTTGTCCAGTCATAGAGACCCTGCAGTGTGGTTTAATGAGGTAGGGGAGGCTATTTTATAAAGAAATTTTCTCACATTGTTCTACTTTTATTGTCTTTTCTGCATATTCTTTCACAAAAATTAAAAAGTACAAAGCGTATACATGCATAATCTCCCTTCTAGCCTGTTCTCCTTCTTACAGTCAACCAGAGATAGTTTATGCACACGTTCTTGTAGACAAGAACAGCAATGGAAAATGTAATGTACATGTTACTCTTGGGGAACTTCTATTTAGATCTTAAAGCTCTTTTAATAGCCACTCCATATTCCTTATGAATTCTACATAATTTATCTAAACAGCAGTTTTGTTTTTTTTTTCACAGCTATTTGGTGTTATATCTTGTCAATGAAAGGGTGCCTTATCCATCATTGTAGCTATAACTTCTGTCACCCATGAGGGCTACTATCTGAATAACATCCTAGATGTAGATCTGAGTTTCATGGATGTTCCCAAGTTGCCCTCAGCAAGTTACGTGCTGTGCTTTTCCCCCCAGCTTACTGAGGTGCTTATTCCCCTTAGTGCCAGAATGTGAACTGTCACTTCTGGTGTGACAGTGCTGCTGCTATCTTTCCCTTTCCTCCTTTCTGCTTCATTAACTCTGATTTGGACCTTAGAAACAAACAAGCTGTATTAATTGTGTTTAAAGTGAGAGTGTGGGGTTCAAAGTCACAGCAGGACATTGTAAAATCTCACTCATTTGCTCAAAAAATACTGAACACTTTCTGTACTTTCTCTTCTACGCACATAGAATCCCTCGAAGGCATGTAGTCTCTGCTTTGTGAATGTCTCTTGAGAAAAACAGTAAACAAATAAACAAAAAGTAACTTCTAGATACTGGACTTTATTTTAGTCTTAAAATAAAATGGGAATCTACACTGCAGCACACTTCCTAATTACATTGCAGTCATTCTTCATTTATAGCCCATTAGCTTTCTCTCTGACTGGGGAGAAAGGAGCACAGAACAAGGGTAAGGATCACTTCTTTTAAAGAGTTACGAGTTTATGATGGAGTGATTTAAAAATAAACTATAAATACAAATGTAAACAATGCTAAAAAGCACCGAGCAGAATAATCTAGAAATCTGAGTTTTGGCTCTAGTTCTGCCACAAAAGAACCTCATTTAAATTCTCTGGAATCAATTTTCTCTCATAATTGATTGATAGGTAGCTAACAGCTATAAAAATTTATATATAACATATCTGTACATATTTAGTGTTTCTCAAAACATATTCCATTGAATATTAATAAGATGTGTGTATTAATATGTGTCACTCAGAAAAAGGGTTCCATAGGAGAGCTATAACTAGGCCAGCCTGGTAACTGGAAAAGGGCCTCTCCACAAGAATGCTGCTCTGGTTGCTCCTAGCTTGGAAAAAGGATGTTGCAACTTAGAGAAAGATGCCCTGTGCTCCCACTGGTGAGGGGGCCCCAGGCTGGATTTCATCTCTCTCTGCCCACACCCAGACAGGCAGCACATCAAATCATTCCTCTGTCTGTAGTAAAGTAGGCTTAGGAAGTGGCTGGGATAAGGAGATTTTCTTTAGTTCATACAAGATGTCTCCAAGATTTCATATGTTAATGCATTTTACTTTGAATCCCCCCCGAGAGAATGAGGTGTGTAACATATTTCTTGTTGGACCTCAAAATATTTTCCTTGTAGGACTAAATATTCCTCAAATGCAAGTTGAGAAAACCTGAACTAGATTATTTGTATTGTAGCCCTTGTTATATTCTCATTTGTTTCATTCTGACACATTTGCTCCTTTAACAAAACTAAAGTCCTTACCACCACCACCACATCATCATCATCATCTCCAAATTGCTATCTATGGTTAAACTTTCCCTTTGCCCCATTGCTTTATTACCCAGGGCTATTTCTGTGGGGGAACATACCAGAACACCATTCCAGAACGTCTCTCACAGAATTACGTAAACTTGGAACATTTGAGAACTTTGTTTTTAAGAGATAACTCCCACTAGCCTAACAAAAGACGTATTACGTTCATATCAAATGACAAGTATACGTGAGTATATAGCAGACTTGGTCATTATTAGTTTGTAGCTAATTATAACTTGATTTTGAGATTTTCTCCAACTCCTGTGAGATGGAGAGACCTATTTCTGCCTGGACCTCCTCCTTCTCACTTGTCTTGAGCTGCTTAAGACTGCAGAGCTGTGGCAGAGAACCAATTCACAAGGTCCAACAAAACCTCAGTGACAGAAACCAAGTGGTTTCACTAATATATGGACAACCAAATAAAAATGAAGATACACAACTGGGGTGTGGGGGGGGGCGGGGGGGGGACACACAGGACAACCAGCTGGGGTACCAGGGAGGGGAAGGTGGTGGGTGACCCCTGGGGATTACAATGATGTGAAATATATGTATGTATAAATTATTTGAAATAAAAAAACTCAATGACAGTTTAGTTTATAGCTTAGTTTCATGTTTATAAATTTTAAAAACCTAGAAAATTAATAAGAGCATTAATATTTCATAAAATACTAAAGTCAGTTGGTTTCAAAAATTTATGACTAAAAATTGTTTTCCCTGACTGGAATCATGAAAAAGAATGCCAACCACACATTTTTCTTTTTAAAGAAAGGATTGATTGGGTTTATCCATCTGCACCTGTGAGCTACGTTTCCATTTATATCAGAAACAGGACTCATTCTCATCATGTTTTTTGTAATTTGATTGGCAAGAAGTGTGGGACAGTAACTATTTAAGTGGATAATATTCGTGTTCACAAATAATTTGTATAGTATTTATATGTCAAGAAAGAACCTGACTCACATAAACTTTTGGCACAGGCTATTACTGGTTTCCTTCCCTACCGTATTAGCATTTTCTTTCATAAAAAGCTTTCAGATTGCAGTGTGGAGGTTTAAAAGTAGAATCCCCATACGTTCACGGAAGGTCATGTGGCGCTCCGGATCAGTCGAGAAGCAGTGCTCTATTTTGCAAAATTAGCATTTCATGCCAAATTTTGAGTTTTTCCCCAAATTCCATCACCAGCATAAGTGGTTGATTGTTTAAAAACAAGCATGAGCTCAGCCTTGCTTTCTGAAAGTAGCTCATAGTGGCAGGGATTTGTCCAAACAATCATGTAGCCACACAGTCACAATATGCTTTGTGTTTGTAACATTGGTTAATAGCTCGGTGAAGCGGTACCTTAGATGTCACTGAAACTAGCTGTTCTGTTTTTAGTAATTTCAGTTTATGGTTGCTGATGTTAGTGGTGACTGTCGCATTTGTCTCACTGCTTTTACTGTCTCTGTAAAAGAGGTATTTTTTTTTTCTTTCTGGCTTAAGTACCACCTGAAGAGAGAATCCTTTTAAGGTCTGGGAGCTCGGCCAGTGCCCTTTGTCCTTCTGTTCACCTACTAAAAGGTAGCATTGTTAACCTAATTCAGCAGGGCCCTGACTCAGTATAAACACTGCTCAGTAGAGCCAGAAGACTAATTGAATTGTACCATGCATCATTTTTCAGCAGCAGTTTCAAATGAATTGTACTTCATTTCCCAGAACACCATTCGCAGTTTCCTCATTTAAGAAACTTAATATTTAACCGTGATAAAGTATTTTTTAAGTCCAGTTCTTTCTTTCCCTACCTGAATGCTTCTTGCTGGCTACAGTGTCTGGCATGCCTTGAAGGGAGCCATAATATAGGCCCTGTATAGTGTTATTCCATGCTGGTGAAATAGTCAAAGGGTGTGACTAACTCTAAGGGGACTGGCACTATGTGGGACACCTAAGGATCACATGACATGAGAACTACCTCAAAAATAATTGATTGTAAGGAAAAAAAATGAAATGTGAACTTTTGTATGCAATTTGCAAGAAAATACTGGATCTCATAAACAAGAAATTTTTAACCAGTCTACAATAGTCATACATTTGATTCTCAAATGTACGTATACTGATGGGTTTTTGTGTTTGTGTCTATTTACTGTACTGTATTCCAGCCTTGCCTACCAAGTGAACGTCTTGTGTTCCCTATTTCCACCCAGAATTAGCCACTTGGCCTTGCCTGCCCTAACTCCCTTCCACCTAGGATGATTGATTCCTCCCCTTTAAGCTACCTGTGAACTTCTTCCACACTTCTTTCCTACATAAGTGTATGTGCAACATGTATTTTGTGTTTTAAATATCTGTCTCAGCCTAGATGAATCCTGTAAGGGTAGAGGCTTTTTCCAATTTATCTTCATTAATAAGCCGATGTTCAGTTTTCTTTTTAATAAGTTGTTTTGGTTTTATGTTGAATTCCAGTTTTATTCCCAGTGCTAAAGAGATTTTGGTGGGAACTTTATGGAGAGGTTTTGCTTTTCATAAATAGAAACTGAGCCAACTCTCACTAGCCAATTCACAGCTCAATACCAGTAAAGGTTCAAAAAAATCACCCTCATGCATTATTTAAGCTATTCCCTGTATGTCTTGGTTGCACTGTGTTTCCAATGCACCATTTATTTCTACTCATAACTATGGCATTTTAGGATCAACTTTCTTAGTCCAGTCATTTACAACTGTATATGAACAGAGTTGGATGGATTTGTTGATGAGAGTTGACCAAGCTCAAAGCAATTCCTTTCTGTTCACTATAAGTATGTATTTGACCCTGATTTCTATGCATCCCGTATTCCTCTTGAATTTTGTAATACGTACATGTTATATTTATAAAAATGCTATAGAATATATCTACATATCAATGCACATATACATGTAGTATTTAAAATCAGGAAAATATTTTAAGTCATAAAAAGCTTTTCAATACTGTAAGGGAATCTTATTTCCTGCTTCTCTTCGAAATAATTGTACAAGAAGTTGCACAAAGAATTCCTGGCTATCTTTCACCCAGATTCCTCCACCTACGGGTACAGATTAGGTAATAACTATATAGGACCGCATGAAAATGGGAGGTCGACATTAGTATACTGGATCTGAAAGTTATGTGTCATTTTATTTCATTTGTGGATTTATCTTACCAACACCATAGTCAAGATACAGAATTAATGACGTCCACTCAACGCGAGGATGCGAGGATGACTTTTACCGGTTGCGTTTCTGAGGAAGTCAACATTTACATTTAAATGATGGGTTTTTGGTTTTGTTTTTGTTTTTCATTTGGCTGTGTTCAGAAAATGCTTTGATACATAAAACGGTCCTCCTGGTTTGTGGGAAGCTGGGCAATTCACCGGAACTGATGGAGGAAGTTTATTTTGTAGGTGTCTAAGCAGGCCAAGGAGTTTCTGGAGTACGTGTACGAAGAGCCCCTGATCGACATCCAGCAAGAGAACCCCATGCTGTACCTGCACGCCGAGCCGCTGGCCGCCGTGGTGCGGCTGCGGCAGCGGCTCAAGTCGCTGCGAGCCTATTTGTTCAGCTGCCGGGCAGCCGTGGCCGAGGATCTGCGCCGCAGGTAAGAGTCATAAATGTCAGCGGGCTCGGTTTGTTTTTCTCTCCGGCCCGGGGAGGGTGGTTAGATGGCGTTCAAGGGCTTTTTCCAAGGCCGCCTGTCTCAAGTTCTGTGGCTCTCCCTCTGGGCTCATCTTTGCCTTTTTCCGCCAAGGTCCTCCGTCTGGTTCAAGCCAAGCAAAATGAACATAAGATCTCGGTGTAACTGGAGGTTTTTAACCCGCCGATTGAGGTCCCCCCCGGCCGCGAGGACTTCTCTGGCTCAGGGGTTTTCTGAGATGACAATCGCGGGAGTGTCTTCACTGATCGCTTAGGCGGTGTTCACACCTGCCCCAGCATTTCAGCTCCTGCCTCCCGTTTGCAAAATGAAGTACAGCGTGCTTCTGACTTAAAAACATTTTCAGTGGGAAGGAACTCGGTAGAAAATCCCCTTCTCCATCCAGAAGCCGACTTGGTAAAGGAAGCAGGTGGGTAGGGTTGGAGTTGAAAGGCAGCGGGCCAGGATTCTGCCTTTTCATGCTCCAGGCTTCTTTTCCATAGCTGAGCCCCCCCCCCTCAGAGCCCACAGGACCCCAAATCCACACCCAGCACAGGTCTTCAAAGTAACGGTGCGGTGATGGTGCGCCTGCTCGTTTGCAGTTCTCGCTCTGGATAGATACCAACCAGCTTCTACTTGAAATAATTATGAGTGGTGCCATAAGCCCCTAAAAACACCTTTCAGTTTTTCTTCTGAAAATGACCAAAAGCATACATTAGCTGTGGTTTGGGGGGAGGGCAAGCCTACACGGGTAAGACTTCTCTAGCAGATACTAATACTGGGCTACTTGAGATCTCGAGTTCGCGCCAAAGGAATTGACATGACATCCCCAGGCATCCGAAGGTATTTTAAAAAGAAATAAATGTAGATAGTGAGGAATACATAATATCTAGACAAGTGCTCGTAAAATGAAAAGGCAGCTGCCACAAAAATAAAATATTTCCTAGTGGTAGTCATTCCACTACCCTGCTATTTTTCAGAAAGCAGTGGAAAGTGCTCAGGATTTAGTCTTATATAAAGTCCAGGCAAATCAGTTTTAAAAGAGAAGGGCTTTCCCTGGGATCCAGTAGAATTATCTTTCAAACTCATTTTATCAACAATACTAAGTATAAGATTTTAACATTCAAAGTATATTTGTTCTGTGATTTTCAGTACTGTTTGACTTTGCTTACTTAGTTTTTCCCGAGTCTATATTTTTAGATGATATTAAAATCTACACATAGGAATCATGTTAGATACTTTCCTCATATGTTTTGCTTTGGTTAAATATGCCAGATCAGGACACATATTTAGAAATTAAATAGGAGTTCATCTCTTCATATGGACGACTAAGAATACCTACGCTGTTCCAGCAGTCTCGTGGTTTACCACCGTGTAGTTGGCCTTAAGACTAGACCACCAGGAAAGGAATGGAAGTTCTACAAAGGGAGCACTCCCAAAGCTCTAAGGAGGAACACACTGGTCTTTTTTCCCCTTCCCCAGACTAGTTCATGATCATTATATAGTGCAGTGGCTGGCTTGGTGCCAATCAGCACCAAGGGGGCAAGCAAGGTCTATACATGGACTAGTTACCCCTTACCAGCACGTTGGACCACCGAAGGAGTCAGCTGCCAAAGATTTTTCCTTTCCTTCTTTCCTGTGTGTCAGTGCAATATCTGATCCACCAAAACCCTCAATAATAGTAGTCGAATGAACAAATGGAATCCTTCAAAAAAGATTTATTGGTTCTGTTTCTGGGAGAGCTCTCAAATCTGCCTTTCCCTCCCAGTTTACCCCTGCTTGAATGTCAGGAGTTTTGCAGTTGCTTTCTATCTTTGGTTTCTGTCCCTTCCAGGCCACCCTTCACATCAGACAGATCATTAAACTACAAGGATAGAATTCACAAACTGCCCAAATCTAGACCAGTATGTTGCTGTACTATCTCAAATATCTTACACTGCAATCATAAATGATTAACTCTTTCCTCCAGTGCATTCCATTGTGGAATTAGTTTTTTTAACAACTGAAGTGCTTATGATAACGTTTATACATAATAAGCACTCAGTAATGCTATTAGCGATACAGCTTTCTTATCCTAGACTTGTGCCTAGCCGGGCACGGCACGGTGGCTCGTGCCTGTAAGCTTCAGCCTATGAAGCGGCTGGGGCTAGGGATCGCGGTTCGAGTCCCGCCTGGGGCCTATAGCGAGACCTAGTTCCAAAAAAATAGCTGGGCGTGGTGGCGCACGCCTGTAATTCCAGCTACCAGGGAAGCTGAGGCTGGGGATTGCTTGAGTCTGTGGTACCCCGGGCAAAAATAGCAAGACCTAGTCTCAAAAAAAAAAAAAAAAAATTTGTGCCTATTGCCTTTGTCTGATGGAATCAACCCCTTTCTTCAGGAGAAGCGAACAAGAAATGTGAAGAGTTGGCTGGTCCCTGGACAAATAATACAAACACACCTTTGTAGTTGTTGCATAAAAATGAATGAAGCAGGAGGCTTCCCATGAGCAAAAGAAATTGATGATTCCTAAGTTTTTGATATTTAATTTTTATAGTTTTTTCTATATATAGAATTCTATGTGCTGTTAACATACCATTCAGGATTGCCATTTCTCTCCAGCCTGGCATAGAGAGTCGTACTCTTAGAGGTTTTGCGATGGGGAGCGTCTGGTTTTCAAGTTATTTCAGATCTCTTACTGGAAATGGACATGTTTCACAGAATATGATCGCGCAGTCCTACAGTTCTTGGTTGTCTGTGCTTCTAGAGCTTGGGTCATACTTACTATCAACTTTGGTGTCTAACAGTTACCCACCTCATATGCTGAATTTCCTATCTCCAAAAGCCATGCCTTACCTTTTACTTTTATATGAAATATGATTTTCTAAAAAAATTCTCAAACAGTATCTTTAAAGAGAATAGGCTTTTCCAAAAGCAGATTTAAGATTTCCCTTGTTTCACCCAGGGCTATCACCTCTGAAGTCGAGGAGTTTTAACAGTGAGAAGAACCTGCTGGAGACAACTAATCTTACATATCCTTAGTAGAAATTAAAAGAGGGAGGAGTTCATGGACGGTGTGCAAACAGAAAAGAGCTGGAGAACCCAGTTCTTATCTAGTCATAAAAGGCATTTTACCTCAGTGTAAGAGTAACCATTAATCTCCAGCAAGTAGGCCCAACATGCTGAAGACCTGTCAGCGCCATATAAACAGAATAAAGCAAACTGTTAATATTGCTGTCGTGAGAAAACTGAAAACAGACTGATTAATTGTATTGGCTCTGGACCGCCAGGGAGCCGACTGTGGTCGTCGCCTTATTAGGGAAGTCACAGTTTGCTTTTAGGCCTTTCATTATAATGACCCTCCGGTTTTCATCCTCACTGTTTTTGTTATTGTTGTTAAATGAACGCCTTGTTCTTGAACCCATACCTCAAATCTTGACTGGCAGGGGTGATTAGTTTTGAAGAAGTCAGTGTCTTCCATGAAGCCTAAAATGTTTACAGTGCTGACAATTTGCCGTTTCTGAGGACTCCCAGATGGCGACCCTGCTGGGTAGACTCGGGCCCTAGCTAACTTTTCGTGAGAAGAATTATTTGCAGTGTCCACCTGTGAAGGTGCATGCAGAACTCTAGAAAATCTTGGCATCCACAGTACTGTCAGGGCATCGCTAGATCAGTGGCCATTAAGGAAGTCTTTGGGAGGACCCTTGGGAGAACCAGAAGGGCTTCATTCAACCCAGCATTCCCCACCAAACACAGCAACGATAGACTAAGTCACAAATAGGCGCCTTAGGAACAAATCTGGGCCTTGGATATTTTCCTGGGCTTTTCAAAGATGGCTCCCACCAGGTTTTAAAGTTGTGAAATGATCTTTCAATAATCCGGAGTTTTCATACCCATACAAAATGAAGCTCTCTGTTTTCTCTAAGAAAACGAGAAACTGAAAATACACAGGGCTTTCCTCACACAGGGCTTTCCTCGCAGCTTTGGATACTGGATCAATGGCACTTGGTATTAAGACATGGCTGCCATCTTTTTCTTATCCTCAGTTCATTTATTTATGGTGGTACCTGGATCCATGTAAGATAATTATGATTTTGTGAATTACTTTCCCATAAATATTTGTTCATGACAGACTTCTTAGGTAATCAGGACAGATGGTATTTAGAAGGAAAGAACTGACTCCAAGAGGCTATGTAGGAAAGAACTGACTCTAATCTAAAAGGCTGTGTGACTTTCCTGGTGACAGAACTGGTGAGCGTCAGAGTCCTTACTCAGAACCTGTTTCCTGACTCCCACTCACATCGTAGTCACTGCAGCTTTCCCCAGCGCGCTTGCTGTTGGTGGTATCCAAAGGGGTTCTTGACTCTTGAGAGGAATTGCTTTTGGTTCTCCTGTAACCTTGCTTGAGGTCATCTAAGAGAGCAGGAAGGTGGAAGGTGGGAGACACCAATGTGCGTGGAGCCAGCCGAGAGGTGGGAACACTCCTGTACCCACTGCTGCTTGGAGAGCCCGGTGGGTGTGCCAACCTGCTTAGCACTAAGACCATATCGCCTAGGTTGGCCTTTGCCAAAGGAGTTAAGTACTGTTCACATTCCTGTAAATTTAAAACAAAATTTCAGCAATACCTACAGTTGTCTAATGTCTTTAACCAAAACAAAATCATCTATCACCATCATTTCACAAAAGAACACTGGAAAAAAAAATAGGCAACCTATTTCGGAAACCATTTTAAAAACTCAACTAGACTTAAAATACTTTTTTTTTATTTTTACCTTGGACTCTGAAAACATCACTAGATACACCCCAGCTCTTTGGATGAGCTGTTCAGAAATACAGGTTAAGTAATATTTTCTGAGTGAAGTAAAATTATCCAGTCTAGGAAAGACATTCTAGAAATTAATGTGGGTGTTTGTCATTATCTATCATCAGGATTTGGGGTGCCTGAGGATATCAGTGTTTCTATTATGATATAATCTGAAACTCGTTTTTCTGTAGCACTAGTTGAGGCCAATAGGCTCCGTGATGCCTATTTCCTGGTGACCTAAACAGAATTGTGTTAATTCTTGGGGAACATTTGGTCCTACTTGTTTGTAAAGTTTAATCCTTGGTTTAGGCCATTCTGAAAGAATTTAACAGCTTGACTGGGGAGTCTCAGAATACTTGGAGTGATTTATCTCCTAAACCATCTTTTCTTAACTTTTGATTCACATTTTGTTTGAAGTTATGACTGAAATAATTAGAAGTTTATCATTAAGATTGCCATTTTTAGTAACATCATGGTATACTGGTAAGTACCAGAAAAATTGTGAAAGCAAGTGTGTGAGTATGTGTATCTGGTTAGATTCTTATTGCTTCATATTCTGTAAGCAGAATTTAAGCAGCTTGGTTGGCTTAGACTTGCCCTCCCCCCCCCCAATAAATGTCACTATCCAGATTACCTTCCTACTCCCTCCCTGATTACCCCAGGGGGAGCAGTCTTCGTAGTCAACTCACTGGAGGAAAAAAGATAAATCCAAAGAGTGAAATATCCTTCGGCTGTCTACTAACATCTCAAACTCAACTAATCCCAAAACTGGGCTCCTAAAGCCCTAATCACACCCCCTTTGCAAACTTTCTTCCGTGAACTAACCCTCTGGCTTAAAGGTACTTTGCAGCCATACCATCCAGGCCAAACACCTTCCTCTTAGATTTCATATCACAAATACTGCCAGTTTCACATTTAAAATATACCCACTGGTTACCACTTCTACCACCATCTTTCCCTGTGTTATTACGGTAACTAGTTCTCCTTCAGTCTGTTCTTAAGCTACAGCTGATCCAAAGTATCTGATAGCTTTACCTCTCATTCCAAGTGAAAACCAAGGTCACACGGTCTCATCCCTCAGTACCTCTCTGCCCTCATCTACTACTACTTTTTGAAACTCTTACTCACTTGTGTGTGTTTCCATTATTTTTTCTTTCCCCAGAGAGCAGCAAAGCCTGTTTACTTGTCTCTCTTAGGTCTTTCTGTAATTGTCACCTTAATGAGGCATTCTTGACCAGTATTTAAGATCCCACCCACACACTTCCTGTCTTCTTTATGTTTATTACTCTCTAACATGGTATTTTGTCTCTCTCAGACCATCAGGTGTGAATAAACTTGTACACCCTACTCTTCCACTAGATGTAAACTGGGATAGGTTATGGCTCTTTATCCCTTTTGCTCACTGCTGTTGTCCCCAGGACAAGAAAACAGCCCTCATTACATGTCAGGTATAATAAATATTTGCTTAGCAAATTAATTAAATGAGGTGCTGTTACCAAGATTCTCCATGCTTAATTTGGTTTACCCTTTTTATAAGAAAAACAATACTGTTTATTATAGAAAAAAGGCCATTAGCCTACCACTTTGGTGCATATCCTTCCAGACTTTTTTCCTTCAAGGGTTGCTCTTTCTCCTTGAAAATGGTTTCATGTTGTACATTCTACTTAGAACCCTAGCATTTCATGTAGTAGTATTTACAGTTTTTATGCCAATAAGTATGTGTCTAAAACATTATGAATCACTAAATGAAAGCTATATTTTGAGGTGTGAGCACATCTTCATAGCACTGATTTGAAAGAAGTAAATGAGGACTTTATTCAGTGTACCCAACAAAAGATTGCATGAGTTATTAATAAATGAACTGAGAGAGCACTGCTTAGTAACACCTTCTCTTGTCTGACCACAGCCCCCAAAATTCTGACATTAGGTAGAGAGGTCATCTGTTACAGAGAAGATTGCACGTTGTTGTGTGTCCCATATACTTAATCTAGAAAGCTAACTTATTAAGAGATCTCTTAGGCAATGTAGTTCTTAAAACACAGATCTACACAGACTGGACTTGTGTTTCAACATAAGGATTATCTCCAAAATAACCCAAATCAGATCTTAAATATGCAGTTAATTATTAGCTGACAAAGTCAGGTTAATAATTGAATTTTAGAAGAATAAACCCATTTAGTAATCATATTATCACTAAATTAGTCTCATTAAAGACCAGTACTTATTAGCACTTCAAGTATGTAGATAACACTTCTTTAGTTCAGTAAATGAATACAGCTCTTTATGTTCTCTGTAAGATTTAACATTAGCCAGACTTTATGGCTAATTTTCAGTAAGCTAATTAAAAGTGTCACTAGCTGCATTTGGGGCTTTAGTCTCATCAGATGAGCTGTAAGACTATCAGGACTCAGAAACAAGTAACACAGGATGTCATTTTGATAGTTTTTGAAAGCAACTGTTCTTGTTCTACTTCAGTGATTTCTTTTCCTTTGGATGACTTCTAGAACTATGGTTTTCAAGTCATCTAACCTCTTACTCTCCTAAGAACTCCTCCAGAGATCACATTCAGCAGATTTTAAATGTATGTTTAAAAGAGCTATACACTGTCTGCAAAAGACAGTCGTTCAAAACTAAGCAGATGGATAAGCTTTGAAAAAAACTCTGGTAAATTGTATTTTTAGTATAATGGACACAAGCTTTTTGTCTGAGAGATTTTTAAGCTTAAGATGATTTTACCTTAATCTGAGATTAAATCAAGAAAATGATTTTAGATAATTTATGTATAAGAGGCAACAAAAATATTGTAGGAAGTGTTATGAACAGTCTTTGAACTGTTAAAAATACTGTAAGAATTTGAGCAAAGATATGTAATAACTGTGATATGATCTGTCACTTTTATAATCAGGCCACAGAATAATCACAACAAAAATTACTTCCCAAGTATTTCAACTCCAGGCTTTTTGTTGCTAAGAAACTTAAGCGTGATTTCTAAATGAGCGGGTAAATGACACCCTTATTCTCGTATCTTCCAAGATATAATACCCAACACAGTCTTGCCACTTTTTCAGCCAATGAGATTAGCAAAATGAGATCTAGAGAAATGATTGAAACGTTCTTCCACATGGGTTGCTATCGAAACACCTGCCTTTGATTTCAAATTGTTTTTCCATTAGCAGGGAGCATGGCTGGACTTCGGGTCCTGTCCACATCCAGTAATGTAACTATTTCAGGAAGCGTTTGCAGCTCATATGAAGAAAAACCAAATTGCATTCCTCTGGGGATAGTTCATGGTGCTTTTTGCTGATTTCCGTGTGGGGGAGTGTGCCCTCCGAAGGAAAGACACCACTGCTCTCTCAGCTCAGCACAAATTACCTAACCCAGAGCCCATATTCTGGCAAACACAGTAATGCTACACGAGTAAATTGTTTTTCTTTTCAAATTGTTCCTTCCTCCATATTCTTCCTTTGGATTATTATGGTTTAAAATAGAAATTGGAGGCTTTCCTTTGCTGTTCTGGAGTGTGGGTATCTCTTTAAAGTCTTTTATATGTGCTGAGATATTTCCATTACAAACCTTTTTTTTTTTTTTTTTTTTTTTCCATTTTAATCATTGGGTTTTTTCAAATGCCACTTACACAATTCTAAGAATTGAGCTTCAGGGAAATGGTCAGGTTATTAAATCTATCAAACTCCTGTACAGGGTCTGCTACTTCAGAGCCTACCTTATCCCTCGTCTCTGGTAAGTATCAGGGCTTGGTGGCGACTGCGCTGAAGTCTCAGAAATTAGTCATATTAAATGAGTTTCTTTAACTTAGTGTCGTGGCACAAGATGGAGTGTGAACCCCCTACTTTTTGTGTTAAGACTCTTTCATAAATAATTGTCTCTGCCTTTTTAACCCAAGTACCAGCTGCATAATGTAAAGACTGAATTCTCTTTCCGATTTCATCTTTTTTAACTTTTCTCATTGGAACAATCTAACTAAAGCCTATGTCAGGCAGTTCAAAAAATAATGAAATAGAAATGTTGACTCTGAAATCATCCTGCTCTTTGGTACTCATGATTCACTGTGCTTTTGTGTCTGAGAACTTGGTGGTGGCTGCCTGCCCTGGCTATGGTTTCCTTTGAGTGTGAGTGGAGTTGACCCTCCTTATCACGTTTGTCCTTTGGCTCTGGTGTCAGGACCTACCAGATGAACTGGCCTCAGCATAAGCAGGGCTGTCCTTGCTGTTGACCTGCTGGAGAAAGGCTGTCTGAACTGATGATGATTAATAGGTCTGCTGGGCCAGGAGGTCACATAATGCACAGAAAATCCTAAACACAGAAGTCTCACCAGAAAACAAAAGGCAGCACCTCCTACAGTAAAGATCTTGTTGACCAAAGGATCAGTACTTTCAGTTCCTCGTATGAAGTTCTGAAGGCACACTCGTTAATTTTTTATATAAGATTTTAGCTGAAACAGCAAGCATTTCTGTTAAGATATAGAAAAATTATGCATATTTGGAAGAAGCTTTCAGCCAGGTCCACACTCCATTTTTCTAGGCCATTCCAGAACCAGACTGTCGGGTATCCCTACTTTTTAATCTGTATCTTCTGCTTCTGCACCAACTTCTTCATTTTAGGATACAAATATGCCCAAGTTTCCTCCATCTTTAAGAAAAAAAAAAATCCTTCCTTAGCACTATATCCATCTTCAGCTGTGGCCCAGTTTCAGAAGAGTTTTCCACAACCCTTCACCCCTCTGCCATCTGGCTTCCCTTTTCCTTCCCGGAAGCCATTCTGTCTGGGTCACTAATGAACTCTGGTTCGCCACGTCCCCAGGAACTTTTCTGGCCTCCTGTGCGTCTGAGGCTTTGGCCCTCCTCTGTTACCCTTGAAATCCTCTCCTTCCTGGACTTTCTGGCTCTGGCTCTTCTGGTTTTTTTTTTTTTCCTTCTTCACTAAGTCCTCAAAGTGCTCCTTCCCAGACCTCTTCCTGCATCCACACCCTAAATAGCACTGCTTTGCCAGAGTCCTGACTTTGCTCTTTTCCTAATATGTGCTGTCCCGAGCTACTGTTCATTCTCTTGTAGGCTGGGAACACACACATCTTCTAGCTGCACTCACGCCTCCACCCGGACATTCCAGAGAGTTCCATTCTTCTGCCCCAGCAACTTTCTCCCAAAGACAACGCCTCTTGTCATTCCTGTGTCAGCAATGGCGATGCTGTTTACCTACCGGAAAACACTGCGCCTTCCTGACCTGCACTTCCTGTTAGTCATCACAGCCTGTAGATTATGCTCCGGAAATTTACCTTGTAGTTGACCATTCTCTCCAACTCTGGGGTGTCCTAATTCTGTTTAGGTCCCTAGTATTTTCACCTCACTGATTGACTGAAGAAATATCCTTTCAGTTTATCCTTTCAGTTCCTTCCCCTCTCTAGTGTGTCAATGATCTTTGAAAGTCTCAAATCTGACCGTGGCATCCTTTTTTGGGGGGTAGACTCTCGGCAAGGCATTTAGTCACATCCTAGTTTTCTACGCTCATTCCTGCAGCTCCCCACACCTAACATGTACCCACCTACAGCTCCTTTGCCTGCCCCCGGAGCTGGTTCTCTGAAAACTTGATACCTCCATGCTCTTATCTACTGTGCTCTCTCTGCCATCTTCTCACTTCTCTGTCAGTTCTCCTGTGCCTTTCCTGGTCAGGTGCCCTGCAGATATCTGTCACCCCTACCGGCATGGCTCAGCACTCTGCATTGGAAACTGCAGTCATTTGTCTGATTACCCCATTTGTCAGCACGTTCATGCATACTAAAAACTGTCTTCTCCAAATCACCAGAATCTGGCAGAGTATCTGGCATTATCTGCTTACATGCTGAGTTTAGGTTTTACTTTCTTACCATAGTGACAATTCAGAGATCATAAGATTGGACTTCCATTACATTAAATTCCTGGGAGATATGGTGATCACAAAGTCACATAGCTGGCCCATAACTGCAAATAATCACTTTTTTTTTTTTTTTTTTTGAGACCAGGTCTCGCTATTTTTGCCCTTGGAACCGCTGGCTCTCATTGCCCGGGGTACCACGGACTCAAGCAATCCCCAGCCTCAGCTTTCCAGGTAGCTGGGATTACAGGCACGCGCCACGCTCGCTACCGGCCCCAGGCGGGACTCGAACCGCGATCCCTAGCCCCGGCCGCTTCATAGGCTGAAGCTTACAGGCATGAGCCACCATGCCCGGCCTCAAATAATCATTCTTAACTTAATACCAGTAAAAGAATATTAATGCTGACACGACTTTCTTAAGGGAACAGCAAGTTTGCCCCCAGATATGAATGGTTCCCCCAGCAGTTGAGTGACTTCCAGTTCATCTCTGCATCCCTGCAGGGTCTTGACCCCTCCTACTCAGATCCGCCTGTGGCAGCTTAATGCTACTTGAGCACATGCCTAGGGCATGCAGTTGAGCCTGCAGTCTCTCCACATCCCATCCTGCCACAGAGTTTAAGGGGAACTACCACTGGGAGTCCCTGCTTGTCCTCTTTATTTCGTTAAAAGCCCCTCTTAGATGGAGGAGCCAACTCACAGGACCTTATAAACCATAGCAGGGAAAACCCTGGGGTCACCCAGCTGCAAAGTTGCCAGTGCATTTCTAGTCTTGATTTTCATGTCTTTTTTTTATTATTATTTTGTACATCCTCTGCGTACAACCTGGCTAAGACCATGTTCAGAGCATGTCTTGCCAATTCAGTTTACCTTGAGGACGCAGGCAGTGAAAAAGAGGAACGAACTGACATCAGGGGTAAGCCATAAGTTATCTGGCCCTCCCTTCAAAACCTTGGCCTCCTGTAAGCTGAAAAGTGTGTCTCTTATAGCTAAATCACTGCCAAAAAAATTTTTTTCTTTAATTTACGTTAGTGTTACTTACTGTAAGAGACATATTTTAATATTTAGTTGTCTTCCCTCTCGGGAAGTTTATTCCCTTTTTGACTTCCATGGTGTCATGTGAGAATTTCCGCCCTCCAGAGAGAAGAAAAATGAATTGGTGTTATCTGTCTTAAAAGTCTGAATTTTTTATGACCATCAGTAAATCTTCTGGACAAAACATTTTCTCCAGACACAATAAGCTGGGGACCTTTATCTTTTCTGCATACATTGCATTTTCCAGTTCATATCAGTGTCTGATATGACTGACCTCATGTAAATTATCACATTAGACACTGAGGAGTGATAGAGAGGAGGCAGTAGATAAGGTAGTGCTGAAGGGGCTTAGGATCTCTTCTGCAGACAAAGAAAATACGTGAAATATGTACCTACAAAGCAGTATTATTTGGCCTGTGAGTTTGTATATAACTCATTTCCTGTATGTCTTCAGGCAAGAGTTTTAGGGTTTTTCAGCAGAAAGAATTTTAAACAGAAAAACATAGATGTGCTACCCTGACTTTGTCCTAGTTATAATTCATGGCAGTTACCTCCTTTGCCTTCTCCCACTGACCTGTTTATACAAAGCAGGGCAGAAGCAAAGCTGATCTTGAAATAATTTCCTCCCCACTTATTTGGTTCACTGTCTCTGTTTCTCAGCCCAGCTGTCACACTACTTTCATTTTACTTTTTTTTTTTTTTTTTTTGAGACTAGGTCTTGCTATTTTTGCCGGCTCTCGTTGCCCGGGGTACCACAAACTCAAGCAATCCCCAGTCTCAGCTTCCCAGATAGCTGGGATTACAGGCGCACACCACCACGCCCAGCTATTTTTTTGGAACTAGGTCTCGCTACAGGCCCCAGGCGGGACTCGAACCGCGATCCCTAGCCCCGGCCGCTTCATAGGCTGAACCTTACCAGGCACAAGCCACCGTGCCCGGCAACTTTCATTTTACTTTAAAGGATTTTCATTATTAAGCAAATTATTTCCCCATTCAATCATACTCAAATATTGTGTCGCACTATCAGATTGCCACCACTGTCTTAGCCCCACTGAAAGATCTGGACCTTGGGTTCCTTTTCTGTACATGTTTGAGTCACAAGTCTTCTTGCAAATGTTTAAACATATTTTTAAAGATCTATTCTGGATTGGATTCTTTAACAGAAAAAGGACATTGTTGAAACAGTTGATGAAATTGGAATAAAATCTCTAATTATATTGTAGTTCATGTTTTAGTTTTGATCAAAATACCGTGGTTATTAGGGTGTTAATCCTAGAGAAAGCCAGGTGAAGGTACAAACATTTCATAAATAGAGGAAATGATAGAAATTTAAGTATATGCAAATATCCTAGTTGTTTCCAGAAAAATTTTCCAAGTGTGAGAAAAATTGCAGAGCACCAAAGTGTACTTTAGTTAGTTCTAGACATAAGGTATCAAAGGAAAAAACAATAACCCATGTGTACAGTACACTTCCTGTTGGGTTTCCTCCTAGTTCCTTTCCTTCCATTCCCAAAGCGGCTCTGTACTGATGTCAAAGTGCCCCTTGATTGTTCCACATCTTTCAGTCCCTTATTTCTAAAGACCATTGTTGTTGTCACTACAAGTCCTTTATAGTCACACATACAGCTCACATTTTCACCATGTTCCCTAATAGTCAATTTTACATAGACCGCTAGCATCACCCTCCCTTTCCCAAACATACCACAGAACCACCTTTGATTCCTTTCCCCTTTTTCATATTTTAAATATTGTCAAAGCTACCAAAAGATGCCTTGTATCTACCAACTGCCCCCTTCACTATTCCCGTGTGAATGGACCAGGCCTTTATTTTTTTTTTAAATGAATTTAAGGGCATTTAATAGAATTTACTCAAAACAGTTACCATAGGACTCAACAGTTTACTCTTAGGTGTAAGCCCAAGAAAAAATGAAAACCTATGTTTATAAATGCTAAATGAATGTTCACAAACAGCATTATTCATTGTGGCCAAAGTAAAAACCAAATGTCCATCAGCAGAGGAACTGATAAGCACGAGCAGGTATATTCGTACAGTGGGATATTATTTATCCTTAAGAATGACCAGAATACTGACACATGCTACTAATATGATGTAAACCAATGTTATCACTATTTAAAAAAAATTATACTATGATTGAAAAGCCATATAATATATAGTTCCTTTAAAAGTATGTCCAGAACAGGCAAATCTAAAGAGATAGAAAGTAGATTAGTAGTTTTCAGAGGCTACAGATGAGGGGAATGAGCAATGACTGCTAATGGGTATTTCTTTTGGTACTGGTCAGAATGTTCTGAAATTGAGGAGATGCTTGGAGAACTTCAGTGCATATATTAAAAACCATTGACTCACATGCTTTAAGTGAATATTTTATATTAAATTATTTATATATAAATTTCACATCTTTGTAATTCCCGGGGTTCGCCCACTATCCTCTCCCTGTCCTCTACCTACCCTCTCCTCCCCCTCTCCCCCAAGTTGTGTACTTCAGTTTGGTTGTTAGCTTGTTTTGACTTTTCCTCATGGCTTTTTATTTTTCCTATGTCCCATGTATTAGTGAAACCATTGGTTTCTTTTTTGACTTGTTTCTGCTAATATGATTTCTTCTAAGTACATCCATGTTATCATAAAATTGTCAAATTTGTCATTTTTAATTGATGAGTAATATTCCATTGCATATATGTACCACATCTTTTCATCCAGTCATCTTTTTGGGGACATTTGGGTTGTTTCCACGTCCTTGCAATTATAAATAGTGCTGCAGTAAACATCTGGGCTTAGTTGTCCCTTTGTATAAGCATTGAGGTCTCCTTTGGATAGATTTCCAGAAGAGCAATTGCTGGGTCAAATGGTAGTTCCATTTTCATTAGCAGACCAGGCCTTTAAATGGGCCTTCAAATACCTTGTAGGGACTGTTGGTGCCTGCAGTCTCTCCACCCTCCCTACTGTCTTCAGAAAGTGGGCATGAAAGAGTGCAACAGTATCCTTTTCCTACTTAAAAAAAAAAATCTTCAATGACCATAGCACTGCCTTGTGGGTTGTCTCCAATGGCAAGGAAACAAAAGGGAAAAATTAAATGAGACTACATTTATTAATAAAAAACTTCTACTAAAATTCACAGAAAGAAATCGTCAAAAGGGAAAGCAAATTATGGAAGCTAATATTTACAAATCCTATCTGACAAGTGGCTAATATCCAGCATATATAAAAAATTCATACAACTCAATAACAAAAAATCCAACAGAGGATTTGAAGACATTTCAAAGAAGACATACAGATGACCAACAGGGACATGAAAAGATGTTTATCATCACTTATTATTAGTGAAATTAAAATCAAAACCATGATGAAATATCACCTCCTGCCTATGAAAACAACTATGAAAGGCCAAGTAGTGACAAGGGCTAGCGAGGACGTGGAGGAAAGGAAACCCTTAAAATCGTTCTAACTACAAGCCGGTATGCCACTATGAAAACAGTATGGAGGTTCTTTTAAAAGTAATAGAAATTCATTGCAGTGGGATCCAGCTATTCTGTTTTGGATATTTATTTGAAGAACGCAGAACAATATCTGAGAGGATAGATAAACCCCTGATAAACCCCTGTATTTAATTGCGGTGTTATTTTCAATAGCCAAGATCTGGAAACAACCTCAATACCCATTAACAGTTGAATGGATAAAGTAGATGTCATATATATATGTAGTGTATATATATATATAATATATATGGTATATTTTATGATATGACATATGGTATATTTTATATATTTGATGTATTTTATATATAACTATAATGTAATATTTAATACTATATAATATATACTGCACATATAACATTATATATAATGATATATAATATATACTACATATGTGCTATATATTATATAACATATATTATAGCATATACACCCAGTGGATTACTACTCAGCTATAAAAAAAAGATGAATTTTGTCATTTGTAATAGCATGGATGGGCCTTGAGGATTTTATGCTAAATGGAGTCAGATGAATAATGATAAATACTATGATTTCACTGATATATGAAAGATAAATAACACAATTGAACAAACAAAACAAATGCTTAGACCCTAAGGACAAAATGGTGACCAAAACAGAGCACAAAATGGCAACAGTTGTATGCTGGAAGATGAACTGAGAGACTTGGGTGGCCATCATATATAGTATGTGTAGATGTATTAGAATGGACCTGAAATCTGTATAATGCTGTAAACCACTGTTACTTCAGTCTTTATTTAAGGCACCAGTGAAGTGACTGCTGGTCTAAGTAGTAATAAACATCTAACTGAAAGAGACATGCATTATAGAGTTACAGCACATGGTCAACTCTTCTCCCCTTCAGGAAAGCAGAAGAATACAGGCCTCTGAAGTCAGAAAGACCTGGCTTAAATTTCAGCTTTGTTACCATGGGTCGATTCATCCTTACCTTACGCCTTAGGAAACTTATAAGTTTCCTCTTATGTAAGATGGAGATTTTTACCTCCCATGCATAGCCACTCTGAGGATTTAATGAAATGATGTATGTCATGCGCCAGTCCAAAAGTAGGCTCTTCTCACAGGTGCTTAACCCTGTAGGGCGCCACGAGGAACAGGTCTCTTGGTCACTTATATGTTATTAAAAATGCATGTTACGCCTCATGGGACTCAACAGTCCCTTGTGGGACTGTTCTGCCTCTCACAATGAGACCCACAGGGAGGGATTGAGCACTCTCCCTGCAGCCTACCCAGCAGGACAGGGCCAATGCTCTTTAGCACAGCCCTGTGTCGTTAGAGTTGGAGGGAACTGTGTTCTTTTTCTCAGATTATCCTGTTCTCATCCCTCACTTTGTCTGTTCTCATTCTTATGGTAAAACAGGTCCCGTCAGCAAAGTTCCTCAGGGCCCATATGACCAGCATACTTTGCAGGAGAACCTCACCTTAGACTAGAACTGTCCCGGTCCTCCATGGGGTGAGGACTTTATCCAGCTGGTTCAATATACTTTAAGTGACCTACTATAGTGGCTGACACACAATTATACTTAACATAGTATTAATAGGTAGAAAAATTCTCTAGGGTTTGACGAGTAATACGTATTTAATTGACATGCATTTACTGGTAAGCTAGATATCAAATCAGGGGTTCTAAACCTTTTTTGCTATAATCACTAGGAGAGATTTTGTTTTGTTTAACAATGATTTCTGGGTCCTACTCCTGTTGGTGCCCTGTATTTTCAAAAAGCGCCCCCCCCCAAAGTCATTCTAAAACAGCAGGGTTAGGATCCACTGTGTTAAACCATTCCAAAATTATGTAGTCCATGCTTCATTTTCAGTCACCATGTTATATAATTATCAGTTTGTGTATCATTCCCTTACTTGATTTTATGCTTGAACTCAGGTACTGCAAGTGTCTTACTCATAATTGTCTTTTCTGCTGCCTGACACAGTGCCTGGAATGTTTGTGTAATTAATTGGTGGTTTCTTCATTTAGGACACAAAAAAATGTAATAGTATCATATAAGACAGACAAAATATCAGCATCTTGAGTTTTGCCTTTGTGTGTGTGTGTGTGTTGTATTTTCTAACCATCTACACTTTGGTACCTATCTGTTTACCTGTATTCTGTTCTTTCCCTGTTCATTCACTATCATGTATTCAGATACAGTGAAATGACAGTAGCCAAAAATATTAGACTTTCAAGGAATTGCAATTATAAATATTTCATCCCATTTTTCCTGTCTGTACTTGGTTCTCAAACTTAGGTGATACATGTAAGAAAAGAGTTCGTAATGCTGTGTTCAGTACTGCTGTCCTCATTCATGAAAGCCACAGGAATCTCTAGGCAGACACACAGGCTTCCACTCCAGTTGATTCTCAACCCCAACCCCAAGATCTATTCATTTATAGACAGAATGACAGAGCTGGAAAGGTATTTGGAGACAAAGTTAAATCCCTTTCATTCAACAGCGAATAAGCTGAAGCCAGTTAGGTTTGGGGACTTGCCTCAGAGGACACAGGTGGTACAAGAGACCAGCTGGTCTCTTGGTCTGTCCATGGAGCCCCCTCATACCTGGGATTACTTTAGAAGCCAAAGGTTAAACATTCGTTTCTATGTTAGTATCTGTGTTAAGGAAAAGATGTGATGGGGAAAAGATAGCAGGTTTTTCTCATGGCACAGGGTGGAAGAATAGGTGAGGAGAGGGCAGAGGAAGGGGATTCTTGAGACAAAAACTTATGAGAAAAAGTGTCTCTGATGGCAGCACCACAGTTCATTTGTATTTCTGTCCTTGTTCACAGAATTTTCCCCAGAGAATACCTCCTTCAACAAATCCACCTGTATTCCCTCGCCGATCTACAGCAGGTAAGCTCTCACTCAGAGGGTCCTTTCATTTCTGTTTTCTCCCTAGGGAAGTTTCTTTCTTAATTATGATCTTGGCACTGAATTCTCCCATCATTTAAGATAGTTTTCTTCACAAGGCCTGATAATTAATGATTTTTTTTTTTTTATCAGAAAGCGAATAGACCAAACCACCTAACAGTTCCATTCCTGGGTTTATATCCAAGAGAGTGAAAAACATGTCCCCAGGGAAATTTGCACACAGTTGTTCAGACTAGCACTACTGATAATAACCACAACGTAGAAACAGCCTGGATGGCCATCTGCTAATGAATGGTAGCCAAAATGTTGCATATGCACATAACAAAATATTATTTAACCATAAAAACGGATAGTGCTACGATAAGGAGGAGCCATTTAAAGATGATTCTAATAGAAATCAGAGGGTAAAGAATAGTCTGTGTTTCTATTTAAATAAAATGTACAGAATAGGCCAACCCATTGAGACAAAGCAGAGAGTGGGTGCCAGGACTAGGGAGAGCAGGGAGTAGGGTGAATAGTGGTGTGGTCAGGGTTTATTTGGGCGCTGATGACAGCATTCTGGAGTTGGAGAATGGTGATGGTCACACAACTTTGTGAATACGCTAAGACCCACTAAAACTGTATGCTCTAAAAGAATAAATTTTATGATATGAGAATTATATCTCAATAAAAAAATTGTGCAGAGAAAAAGATATAAAAGGCAATGGATTTCTGCCTTTGAAGCTCTTTGACTTGTGCCTGAGCCAAACAGTTGGATGGTTTTTAAAGTTTAATAAAATGTAACAGTGCATATAAGTAAAAAATCTTTTTCAATTTTTATTAGTGCATGTCCTTTTAATGATTGACCAGGTTAGCAGCCAGGAAGAAAACTGACATTTTGTGTGTTCAGAGTTAAGTTCTAAATATGTTACACTTTGGTTAATTATTTAAATTAACAACTTACTCCCTAGAAGCTTTCAGGCACTAAACAATCATTACTTTCTTTTGCTTGCATTTAATGGTGCTTTCAAAAGGCAATTTTAAAAAAAGCAATTGTGACAACTTTCGGAACATCTCTGACTGCTTTGATTCTGTCCTTTTGTTTGTTTTCTTCTTTGGGTGTTTTACTCAGATATGAATGAGGTCAAAATCTGTGAAACTGATTTTTAAGTCATTTTTCAAGACTGAATTTACCTATCAGGTTATTTTTCTTTAAACAAGGCTTTTATGTTCTCTTTGTTGTACCCCCTACACACCCACACACCCCCCACCCCCCCACCCCCCAAGACTGAATTTACCTATCAGGTTATTTTTCTTTAAACAAGGCTTTTATGTTCTCTTTGTTGTACCCCCTCCACACACACACCACCCACCCACCCCCCCCAAAGCTGAGACAGTTATTTTCAGTGAAACAATTGTAGACCTCTGGTCTGGAGAGGTCTGAAGGAATACTGCAACCTTAATTTCCCTTTGTGCAACAAGTTTAAACCTATTTGTATACATCACCTCCCCTGCTCCTCAGTCCTACTGATCCTCACAGGGGAGATTCAGTTACGATACCCATGATGAATTTTCTCAGACTATCCCTAAACACAGCATCCAAGAACCCAGACTGTCACTTGGGAAGGATGTTTAAAGGAACCGACACCCTTGCAAAGTGGTTTAAAATAGAATGGGTGGGCCTCCTCTACAGTGAGTACTCTTTGAGGAACCCTTTCAAAATAATTTTGATACTAGATGAAGAAAAAGAATATGTAATTCCATATTCATTTTTAGGGTGTTGGAGCAGTGTGTGCACTTGGCATGAGAAAGACTGGCTTTTAAAACTTGCCTATACCCTGCTGTCTTTTTTCCCTTTTCTTCCCCTCTTGTCATAATCAAACTATACATGCCAAGCAGCTTACTTACATCAGTGGCATGGTGCTCTTGGTGGCCAGACCATTAGCCCCTGGAGCCCCATAAGCAGCTTAATCAGTTTTCAGCCTCAGTAGTAAAGTGATAGAGGCAATCAGCAGCTTATCAAACTCCCTGTGGACGGAGGTGGCTAGGACTCCCTGTATCCATTTACTCAACAGCTCACTCTACCCTGGTTCTTTGTGCCTGACTTTAAGATCCCCTAAACTTATCATATTTAGAGGAAGTGTAATTCAATTACTTTTTCTGCCTGAGGTGGTTTAAATTGGATTTGGCTTTTGATCTGTCTGCATCGAGGCTTGTCAGTAGTAAAGGGCACCTCCATCTCATCTCCCCTTGTTTCGGACTAAATTTCGGGCATGCTTTCTGGATCTGAACTGTTCTTGTAAATCTTTAAAAACGGGAACACCCAGAGGAAAGAAGAAAGGCTGTTGCTTTCTGAATGAGCATGAGCATGGCAGTGGGGACAGGAAGCCCAACCCAGCTGCCTGCCCCCTCCCCCCACACCCCTAACGCCCCCACTACCCCATACCACTGACCTGTCTGGTTGCATCCTTGTCCTAGTTCATATCAGCTTCAGGAGCTGTAGACTAAATTACTTTCCCCCACTTGATTCCCCTTCTCACTCCAAAAATAAAGACCTCGTAAAAGCAAGTCTGTCAAATCAAATAACTATAGAAAAATTCATTTCAGTTTATGAATTTGCAAGGGAGAAGATAAACTAAAGCCAATAACTGAAGAGTTACAGATCTTAAATAATGTAAATATCTTTCCTCAAGACAGATTCCTTTCTACAAAAAATTCTCTAAGGTGAGGTTTTTTCCCATTATTTTCTATTTTAAAAATAAAATGTAGATATCTTCCTCTCCAAAAAGCTAAGAAGCTAGCAAACTTGGTAAAGGGGAATTTATAATCTACATACATATAATTTCACATAACATAGTACACAGAACTCCATTGATACCTCAAATATAATAAGTCTGGCACCAAAAAAATAAATTCCCAACTTCCTAATTTCAGATTTTGTAAGTAACAGTCCTTACAGTTTTAGTTGATAGACTCTATGTAACAATTTGATTGAAGGTTTCTAGCTACTTTATGGGGTGAGGGGGAGGTCGATTTGAGTTACACATCTCTTATGTTGGAATTTCAAATGAAGTTCTCTTTAGCAAAGTAGATATTGTTAGAAAAACATGAAATTCATGCTCTTTGAGTGTAGAGCTAGCAAAAATACTCTGACTTTCTTTTTAAATAAAAACCTTTTATTTAAAAAATCAAGAGCTGGGCATGGTGGCTCGTGCCTGTAAGCTTCAGCCTATGAAGCGGCAGGGCTAGGGAATGCGGTTCGAGCCCCGTGTGGGGCCCATAGCGAGACCTAGTTCCAAAAAATAGCTGGGCGTGGTGGTACGCGCCTGTCATCCCAGCTAACTGGGAAGCTGAGGCTGGCTTTAGTCTGTGGTACTCCGGGCAATGAGAGCCTGCGGTTCCCCAGGCAAAAATATATGAACAAACGCACAAGTGTTGGTGCTTGTTTTGAATGAAGAAAATAATACA
Source organism: Uropsilus gracilis (assembly GCA_004024945.1). Taxonomy (NCBI): domain Eukaryota; kingdom Metazoa; phylum Chordata; class Mammalia; order Eulipotyphla; family Talpidae; genus Uropsilus; species Uropsilus gracilis. The sequence continues at coordinate 61,595 of PVHY01004605.1, forward strand.
TTGCTTTTTAAGAGCTTCTCCCTAGTTTGATACTTCAAGAAGGGGAAGTAGAAATTATGTGCGTTATTTTCAGTTTATCAAGCAATGGCCTCAATCGGGGCGGGGGGGAGGCGAGATGACAGGAAAGGCCCCATAACTCTGAATGCATTTGCTTTCTGCATGAACTCGCCCCTTTCCTTCCTAATATCTGACCATCCCCTTTCTCCCATCCCCTTGGCTCTTTTAACACAGATGAGATTTCTCAAGTTCCACATTTTACCACTAGAAAACAATTTGTGTAAAATAATGTTTGAGAGGTTGTGGTTGCTCTGCAGGAGCAGATCAGAACTCTGGTCTAGTGAACCTTTCCTTGGATTGTATAAATCACTGGCAAGTTCCTCTGAAGTTCTTCTACTTGCTGAAAGGAAAGGTCAATTTGACTTCTATGTTTTGCAACCTGTGCTCCTGTATCAAAGCCTAAAGTGTTTATTGATGAACTCCTCTGGTGTTACTCACCTTTGGGACAGATGTAAACTAAGCTCTGAATGATTCTATTTGGAATGATTCATGAGAAAGGATACTGGATGATCCCATGGGTGAGGCAACTGGGTAAAGTAGCCTTTGCCATCCACTCCCTTCACCGCCACCACCTCATCTCCCAACACACACACCCAGTTACACCCAGTTACACACACACACACACACACTCCTCTAAGACAGTCTGAGGAGTTGATCTCTCCATTGTTTACCTTCCTTAGACCCTAATTTCCAAACTACACTCTACCTACAAGTTAAGACAATTTAGACTCTACTTACACTACGAGTTACCTGGGAAGAATAAATTCTTTTTGCATAAATTTGTCTTACTAACGGGTTGAAATTACAGCATATTTGAGGGGAGAGAGATTTCAGCAGATCAGTTTTAATGATGGAAAAGGGATGGACAAGTCTGGAATTTGGAGTACCTACTAAAGAGATGGCAAGGGGGAAGGCTGCCGAGGGGGAGGACTCACAACACTCAAGAGCAGTGAAAAGAGAGGGGCTGAGTCAGATGTATACTGCCCTCCTGGAGCAGTCTGAGCTGTTTATCTTATACTAAAGCAATAAATATGTATTCAAAGCAAAAGGACATGTAAATGTTCAATGAATCGATGGATAGGTGAACGCTCGCACACATGTGCTATAGCCTAAACTCACCAGTGCTTTATTTTCTCACCAAAAGTAAAGCGAACTAATGTTTGCTCCTCAACGAAACAAAATTAGAAATGCTGAGCTGTAAAATATTCTGCACAGAATTCGAAAACCAAATAAAAATCTTTTTCTATGTCGGAGTAATGGTGAGTTGTTCAGTGACACAAACTTTCCAAACTAAGCTTCCTCCATGGCGAGCCAGTTTTTCAGTTAACTTTGTCACGAGCCCTGCATGCCCACAGAGCTTAAGAACTGTCATCGTTGTGACCTAAACATCTGTCAAAATGTACCTCTGATAATGCAAATGGTGTTCTTTACCATGAAGCTTTTCTAGTGTTTTCTCGTGAATGCTACAACCAAAAAGCAATGCTTAAGGCATTTGGAGGCCACTTCTTACAAACACACTTTGCTGGGTCTTTGAGGGAAGTTATGTGAGTTATTTTGCATGGCCTTGCCCCACCAAGCAAACACAGAACCAGAGAATGTTTTTCTCTGTGGGCGCTATTCAGAGTCGGCAGACAAAGGCTAAGCCTAAGTGGGCATCCAGCACAGCTGCCCTTTCACCGAAGCAGGAACAGGTGATGACCTTTATTCACATGGGGGCTGGCGCCTTTGAATCCACAGCCCCCAGGAACAGAGTGCCTCGGTGCCCGCCACCAAGTCACCAGTTCCCAAGCCTCAGGAGCCCGAAGAACTTGTATTCACAGCCTCTCTGCGTCTCCTGATTCCCGTACCATTGTCCACCCAGGCGTTAGCAGGCAGGATAACTAATTAGGAGCATTCGGATTTAACAAGCAGAAAAACAAAGCGTGACAGCTTGCCTGTGTTGTTCCACAGGCAGGCCTGTGTCTGTTGTGGCCCGCACTGCCTTCAGAAGCCCCTGCGTGTAGTCTGGAGCAAGACAGGAGTGAGGCTGACACCAAAACATCACTAGTCTCTGCTGGAGCTACTTTAACCGTGATTGTTCCAGCCAATTAATGAGTTAGGAAAGAGGACCTTAAATTATGGAGGAACACATCATGCCTTGGAAATAAGCAAATTTTTAAAAATTGAATGTGTCCATCTCAGTGAAGGGAAGGTATTCAGTGGTACAGGCTGGCAGCACAGTAGAAGCAAATGTGTTTCTCATGACAGCACATGTGTGCTGGGCAGTGCGTGGCGTGTGTTTCTTCTCCCAGGGAGCTTCCTCTTAGGAGGAAGGGAATAGTGACAAATACTACTAACTACCAGGGCAGGGGCCCAGGTCTTTTGACTTCGCACAGAAGCCTTCAGTCTCTGGAGTCCTGGCAACCATGACTGCTGGGTTTTGGTGAGTGGGTTAAAGGAATTAACAAGTTAATGATGCAGATATTCTTTATGCCAACTGGCTAGTCTTTGCCCAACTACCACCACACAGCTGGTCCTCACTTGCAGTAATGGATTAAGGAAGGCAAGAGGGCTGTGTGGAAGGCATGCCTAACTGAGGGTAAAGTGATTGCTCTCTTGAAGCAGTCAGATCAGAAAGATGACCAACCCTGTGTTGTGAGCGTTAAGATAGAGAACCTCTTGGTCCAAGTGAGAAAGACTGGTTGAGATAGGGACTCATGGTTAGCAGGACTGCAAAGACTGAAGCGTCTTGGGTAATTTCACACACCCCATGTTGACGGCACAAAGGGAAGGAAATATTTTTTAAAAGCTTGAGAAATCTGAGATCAGTTATGATTCATGTATGTACACAAACATATTCGTAGCCTAAGAGCAGTAAGTAAGCAGAAGCTCCCCTGTCAAACATGATACATTCACAGAAGAAATCACTGGACTCCAGAAAGGTATCTCGGTACTTTTCCTTCACGTAGCTACTGCCCTCATCCATATGCCTCTATTACACCAGTAGCATGAAAGCGGTGCCCAAGAGTCCTTAAGTCTTTTCCTTTCTGTCGAGCTCCCAATATGTGTTCTGTATGCCAGGCACCGTGCTAGGAACAGAGGTGGCAAAGGTGATTAAGACAGCCCCTTCGCTCACTTAGCTAGAATGTGAGAGAAGGCAGGTAGCGGTTTCTAAATCAATGGAGGTAAATATGGGCCACCTAGGAAACCTCTGAGCTGATGTGACAAACTTTATTTTGCCAAGGTCATGACCACAAACTATCTCCCATCTCACATGTCCTTACACCGAGTTGACACTCCTGCCATTTAGATGTGTGGAACTAGGTTCCCTTTTCATGAATTTGGATGGTCCTGTGACCCCAGAAATGATGCTTTGTGACTTCCAAGGTGAGAGCATAACAGGAGATACAGTTTCACCTGAGAGTCCCCAGGTGCTTCTGGGAACTCTTGCTCTTAGAAGCCAGTCATTATTTGTATGGAAACTGAGACTAGCTCATGAAGAGACACTGCATGGCGCGGCCATAAGTAAACATTCCAGCTGACAGTTCAGCTGCATCCTGACTACAGTCAGCACCAAACACAAGACTTGTGAGCAAAGATATCACTAAATGATCCCAACTCCTAGGTTTCTTAGTGGAGGCTGCAGATGAGGTCATAGATACCCTGGAGCAGACACACTACCTCCACTATGTGCTACCTGCACTCCTGATCTTAATAGTCTGAGAAGGCCTGTTTGATACCCCCAGGTGTGGGGGTGATTTGTTTCGCAGATCTCATAACAGCAAACATTTAGAATGCCTCCTGGAGGCTCTGAATTGTAAAGTGAGATATGAGGACCTCTAGTCATGAAACAGGCGGAGGAATAGGAAAAGGGCTTTTATGCCTCAATAGCCTCAGACCCATCAATGACCTAACTCGTAGTGTTTGCCATAAAGGCAACCAGGAGAGAAGATTTTCAGTACTGACTTTGGCACTTTCAAAGAACAAAGTCTGCAAACTTCAAAATTGCTTTGATAAATTGCCTCAACCAAGATTCACTGACTAAATATGATGGCATCATTTCGCTTTCCTCTGATATTCACAAAGTGTATGGTGAAGACTGTGATAAAGAGTCTTGAGAATCTTCATCCAACCCAGAGCTCTGTAGAGTGTGGAGTTTGATTTCCATCTACCTCTGCTGCTGAAACATGCGCCCAAATCTCACGGGAGATGTGGGCTTGGGATATTTTCCCCCTCTTCATGTGTTCATTCAGAAACTACTGATTAAACACATACTGTGTGCCTGGAGCCATGTTGGCCCTGAAGTTGAGAGGGCACATTTACTCAGAAAAGGATGAGTGATTATTCCCAATTATGGTCAAATTCCTGTACTCTGCATGTGAGCCAAGAACTTCTACTAGGCTGCCCATAATTCTGCTCGGCCTAGTGATGGCCCAAGGGATTTTATTTCTTGATGCCTCTTGCCAACCGTTCTGGCACATTTGCAGTTGTTCTTCAAAGCATGAAAGGGATCCCTTGAAAGCTCCATCTAGTTGTGTGTGGGGACTAAGGAAGTGACCAGCACTTACACAAAGTCCCCTCGATGCATCAGAGATGAAAGCACGTGTCCCAGCCTCATGAGACAACACAAACGTGTGTCTTAGTGGAAGCCTTTGGCAGGTAACACCTTGCAGTTTCATCTACATCTGGAACATGCTTATTTTCAGTATCACCCCCTGAGGAAAAATTAGAAGGCTGCGTAGGGCAAATTGTCATGTTATTGTTTTTAATTTTAACTTCTTGCTAAATCCTAGTGAGCCATCAACCCATATGCTTCTGGAATGTTAAACGAGATTCAGAATCATTTGTGACAGCAGGGAAGATCTTTATAGCATCGCAAATTAAGTAAAGGTAGAGAGGGAGCAACATCAGTCATTCAGCAAGTTGCTGAAACATGAATAAGTCTGAACTTCTCTAGCTGTTTCAGGTTTCAACTCACTCAGAAATCCATGCTGTTCCTGGGAGCTAGTCACATAGCCAGCCACACAGGAAAGCTAATGGTCGATTATATAGCACCGCTTACTGTTGAGAGCTGAACGCAAGGTACAAGAGAGGACAGACGAGAAAGATGGACATAACCATAGAGGCTGGGGCTGAATGAAAGTCTGCATCATCCAGCAAATTTTAACGACTTTACAAGTCCTTATAAAGGTTTTTGACAAAGGGAAAAAGTGGCTCAGGCAGGTACAATTTAGGATGCATTTTAAAGGAATGCAAATGGTGAGGGGGTAATAAAATTGGTTAACATATTAATTTTTGAGAGGTAATTGGGGCCACTGGGATAGTTCACAGGTGGTCACTATCTGTTAAGAGGGATTTACATAGGTAAATATCTTCAGAGGGGCAGTGACACCATCACATCTTTAGAGGATCTTAATGCTAGATTTTGTTTCTAGTTTGCTGGAGGCAATTAAAGCAAGATGGAGTTTGCTCCATCTCAACCCCACGAGCCTGTCTGGTCTGTGAATGGCATTCCACGCTTACTAGGCACCACGTACTGGGGATGGGAGAAGAGCACAGGGCCTGTCTCTCATGACATATCCCCTCCCAGCTCGGGACTGGTGTGTGAGACACTCCAAAGGGCCTGCCCCAGCCCTCCACTCCACACCGTGGAGGAGGGAAGGAAGCTTTAGACAGTGTTTTGTTGCTTAGACTTCTGAAGAGGCCAGGCAGGTGCCTCCATGCCAAAGCAGGCCCAACGTGAGACTTTGGGACCCTGATGAGAACCAAAGAGTGTGCCCCTCTCTGACAGGGACAGCTGTTTCCAGTAACCCCAGAGTTGTCTCATCCCACTTTCCAAGAGAAGCCGGAAATCCGTATTTTTATGTGAAATTTCTCAATATTTAAACACTCTGCAGGCCAAACAAAACACAGCCACTGGTTTTGACCTCTGCTTTATAATAGAGAATGCCCGCTTTTGTTCCGTCAAGCTAATGAATGTTCAATTACGAAAAGGAATTTGAAGGTTAGTGTTAAGATTGTGCTCCTCAAAAGGCTGCAGACCCCATCCCAAACCCTTGAGATACTAATTGACAGACTTGCACAGGCTGACAGCTGGGCTCTGAAAGTGGACGCACAGGGAAAGAGGCAAAGCTATTCCAGGTCACTTTGCAAGGTTAGGCCAGCAATGCAAACATCAGGAAGGCTAAAGACAAAGGTCAGGTGGCAGCAGGGAAGCACTGCATTTCCTCAAGCTGTTGGTTAACAAATCATATTCAAAAGGTATCACCAGGTTCCCTCTCCCTGGTACTGCTTTGTGAGGTGGAAAATTAAATGGAAATCCAAGTTAAGATGGCTGTCAGGAGTGTTTAGGAGACCAGCAGGCCAGTCTGAGGCCAATGTGGATGTCTCTGCCTGGAGCAAAGGTTTCCAAAGGGGTGATGATACCTGACCTTGGACTTTGGAGAGGCTCTGAAGGGTATCGGCCCACCATCAGATGCCGTCCCATCCCAAACTCACTAGGTGACCTTGGGCAAGTCCCTTGTCATGGTACCTCCGGAAGCACTTCAGCTCTGAAGTAGGGTTAATAATGGTACCTGCCTCCAAGGTTGTTGGGAGGCTTCAGGTTCAAATGTGCTAGGCTCTAAGAAACCTGCTCGATTCTGAGAGACCTGAGCTTTCCTAGTTGTCTCAGTATATGCGTTGCCATGAGTCATGGACCTTTTAGAGATGGCTCCCTGTACCTTTCCTCAGCATCACCCTGACTCCACACCTGCAGCATCACCACAGAAGTAATATTTGCTACATCCCAGTTTGCAGGTGTTTCTACGCCATCAGATTCTCTCAGACCCATAGCAGTCACAGTCATCAGATGGAGCAGCCCTGCTCAGGGGGTTCTGGTTTCCCTACCAAGGTGTTGCTCAGAAGCCAGAAACCCCTGGGTGGTGTCCCACCTCCAGGGTGGTCCTAGACCAGACCTCCATTGTCATTCCAACACCTTGAGGCTCCCCCCATTGCTCCTGAGCCCTTGCCTCCCACCCAACCTAGGGTCTGGAGTCTCCTAGAACCAGGAATCATCAGGCACTACCCTTCCATCCTCTCCACCTTTCTTAAGGTTACGGAGAAGCCTTCAGAGCTTGAAGCAGAAGGTGGGTTCTGGTTTTTTTCAGAAAGGTGGCACCTGTCTCTGATCGATGCCTGTCCTTTGGGTGGGTTGGGTGGGCTGTGATCCGCATGTTGACAATAAAGTATTCTGTAAACTTTGTGGAATCAGAATACATGTTTTTCTGTGTGTGCTAAAAAAAGAGGACTGAGCCCACACTGTTTCTGCAGCTACAGAAGGGAGGAGCTTGCTGAACTGAAATGTTGGCAGAAACAAAGAGAGCCCATGTCCCTTCCCACCTGCAATTATAGTTTTACTAGCTTGTAAAGCACACATAGAATTTGCACTACATTCTTCCCTTGCAGTAGGGGAGAGGCCCTGCTGTGAGCATAATTGGCTTTCTAGCTTCTTTAACGTGGAGGTGGATGGGAGCAAGACTGAAGGGCCTTTGCTCTTAGAATTAACTGATGTTGAATTGTGTTTAAATTCCATGCATCTCCCTGAATGCATGTGTTCCATTAAGTCTTCGTCAGGAGTGGAAACACAGTTTAGCTCTGAAAATGTCCCCATCCCTGTCGTTTCTCATGGCTTTCAAAAAGCTGTTGTTGTTGTTTTTTTTAATGTAATGGATTTTTAACATAACCCTCGTAGGAATTGTTTGCAAGCCTATTAAACCTGTGTGTTGAAGATCTATGACACCTTTAAGTGTTTCGTACAGTCCGTCCAACTGTGGGCTGCTCTCTTCTCTGGCTTCAGCTTTGTTTATATCTGTTCTCAGAGGAGACTCACAGACTTTTTGGGTTAGAAATCACCTCCATTACTTTATTTCTTGGATTGTACGTGTCCTCATTTCTGGAGTGAGAAGGTTGAACTAGACTATTATCACAGTCCCTTTCAGCTCTAGGATCTTGATTGTATGGCCCATGGGACACGATTCCCTACATACATATAGCCACGGGGGTCTCGCAGTTAGTTTGTGTCAAGCAACCAGGCTCTGGGAAAGACAAGAACCAGGCTCTGCACCAGGAGCCAGAGCTCAGCCTCTGTTGCCGAGTGAACCAGCAACACGGTTTCCCGTTGCAGAGGCCCACTGACACTTCCACTTCTTGCCCTTCAAAAGCAGCACTAAACAGGTTCACGAATATGATCTGAAGGGCAGCTTACCAAAGCAAGCCAAATATACTGATTTTAGCAAAGTCCTCAAAGAGAGAAATGTTTTTCTTAATAGTGAGAACAATGCCCAGCATGCAAAAGTCGGCCATTAAACATCCATGAAAGATAATATGACATCCACTGGGTTTGCTCCTGAAATGGGCAGCATCGCGTTGGGGTGACCGCAGAGAGCCCATAGCAGCTCGAATTGTGCAAGAAGGATAATAAAAGGAAGGGGCATCATAAAGAAGTCTGAGTCCTGAAGGAAAAAGGAAACCGGGGAAGGATATTGCAAATGGACTCTTGGCTGGAGCAGAGGTCAGGGGTGCAGAGAGAAAGTTGTCTAGACAATCGCAGGCAATAAAACTACTGACTTGAGTTTTACCTTTTTTTCTTTCTCTGCCTCCTACCTGCTGGGACTGATCATCCCACAGACAGGCAGAAGGAGCTAGAAAGGGCAAGGATTCTCAGCCTCTTGCTTCAGCCCTGCCTTGTCAAGGTGCATTCTCACAGAAGCCAGGGGCTGCTCCTTTCACTCTCACTTCAGAACACCTCTGGCACAGCAAGAAGGCAGTGAGCCACAATCCGCATGGCAGCTGTGCATCCTTTACCCAGCCCTGTACCACCTCTGGCACAGGCTTTGCAAAACGAAAGTGTTGTTGTGCTAAATAATTAGATTAATAGCTACATTTTTATATGCGTGAAAGTTTTTATTATCGAGTGCCTTCTAAAGGCCAGGCTCTGTTCTAAATCTATAGATTATCATTTCATCCTCACCACAGCCCCGAAATAGGCACTTTTATTATCCACTGCTTACAAATGAGATGCCCTTCCCCCGAGTCCTCTAGCTAAAGTGGAGGAGCTGGGATTCAAACCCAAGCCGTCCTAGCACACGCCTGCTTTGATTTTTTCCATTCTCTGTGAAATGTTTCAGGCCGATAGAAACAGTGAAGAACAGCTACCAGCTGCCCCCCTGCCCCTACATGGGATGGATTCCCCTTCTCCCAGTGGTTCATACTCAGAAGCACGATAATTTCCTGTCATTCTTTGAGGACTAAAATTCTCTAGTTTTAGAGATAAACTGGCACCAGAGGCCGGGCATGGTGGCATGTGCCTGTAAGCAGCAGCCTAGGAAGCCACGGTGGGGACCAGAAATCGGGGTTCGCGTCCCGCCGGGGGCATCTAGCAGGACCTAATCCCCAAAAATAGATGGACGTGGTGGCGCATGCCTGTAATCCCAGCTATCTGGGAAGCTGAGGCTGGGGATTGCTTGAGTCTGTGGTACCCTGAGCAACGTGAACCTGCGGTTCCACAGGCAAAAATAGCGAGATAGTCTATCCAAAAACAATAACCTTTAGTTGTCAAAAACAGCAAAATTCTAAACAAAGAACTGGGTAACCCTTAGCACATGTCAACATATAGTCCCGGAGGGAAAGCAGGCTAAATTTATATGAATTTATGATTTAGGGAATTTGCTTTGTTTTATTTTTCAAAAAATTCTGAAGTTAGCCCATTCTATATTCATAGCCAGAGCTGACCTGTGTTGGTATGTATATATTTATAGCTGTTAATCCAGTTCCAAAAAAAGACTATTTGTGGCGGAGCTTTTCTTCCCTCTGCCCTTGCCTCCTCCCAGAGTAAGTGAGAGTGTGTGTGAGTGTGTATATGTGAGTGTGTATATGTGAGTGTGTGTGTGTGTGTGTGTGTGTGTGTGTTCATAACTGGGACTAATTTTCATTCCCAGCCCTTTGGATTGGTTCAAATTATATTCTCATCAAAGATGATGCTTTGCTGCTTAGGACCCTGTGTGCGTGGAGCTCAGCTTAAATCTCACAGAATGTGGTTAGAAGACCCAGCTCTTCTAAAATTGCCTTCAGCCTGCAGTTTCCCCTTCAGCTACTGGAGGGGTAGCAAAAATCTGATGCAGCTGACATTTTAGGTGTGTATATAATTTAACCAAATTGTTGACCACTCAGCTTAGTCAGTGGTCACAAAAGGAATTAGCAGCCCTCCCTGCTACCCCAAACCCCAAAGAAGGAAGGGTGTTACTTGGCCTGGGCAGAGGCCTGCTGGCACCCCATGTCAAACAGCAGCACAATGGCACATTTTGGCCACAAAAGGCTTTGGGGTGGCAGAAAGGGCCAAAATAGTTGTGGCCTCAGTTGGCCAAGATATTAAGCAGATCTGAGCTTAATTTAACAGAGAGATAACAACTCTTTTTTTGTTTTCCAACTGGCTGCTGCTTTCTCTGTCTCCATGGGACCAAAGATTTCAGCCAGTAGTTAGTTCACGAGGGCATTCAAGTCCTTTCAAAGTGAGGCAGGGAAAGGTCTCTGCAAGGACTTTCACATTTGGCTGGGCAGTGCAGAATAGGGATATAAAGGCACATGGGGAGCTGAAAATGGAGCTGGAGGCTTGAATTCCTTCTATGAGTTTGCTTAAGCCACATCGCCTCGGCTTAGGGTAGAGGCAGGCAGTCTGTCTCCTCGGGATAAGGAAGGATTTGGAACTCTGCGACTGTGAGGTCTTGGCCCCACTGTGTTTTCTGGTTTGTTTTGTTAGCAGGAGCAAGTTATTCTAGTTTCTTGCTTCTGGGGTTTTCTTCAGCACACTTAGAAGCAAGGAGTCTCCACCCCATTGATGGCAAGGGGTTGGATGGAATGGGATAATGAAAGGGGTGGAGAGAGAAGTTGATTCAGCTGCTTCAGATGAGAGAGGCAAAGCAACTTCAGACCTCAGAGTGAGCTGAGTCCATAGAGGGTGGGGAGGGGAGGGACACCATGTGAATTGAAGTCATCTCCATCTAGCAGAGGAGCTGCTCTGGTACCCCTGTGGTCAGCCTGCCTGTTCAGTTTGTTAGCTGAAATGTGACTTCATCATCCACGAAATGGCTAGGCGTACAGAAGAAGCTCTAAGGCAATGACGTGTAAACAAAAGTGATTATGATATATACCAAAACGTGGTTAAAGTTAACTTGATGTTAAATATATTTACCACAAGGAAGAAAAGAATACTATCTTTGGGTTTGTTTTCGTTTTTGAGACGAGGTCTCGCTGTTTTTGCCTGTGGAATCACAGGCTCACATTGCCCAGGGTACCATAGACTCAAGCAATCCCCAACCTCAGCTTCCCAGGTAGCTGGGATTACAGGCATGCGCCACCATGCCCAACTTTTTCTTTTTGGAACTAGGTCTCGCTACGTTGCCCGGGCAGGACTCGAACCACAATCCCCGGTCCCCACCGCGGCTTCCTAGGCTGCTGCTTACAGGCATGCACCACCATGCCCGGCTAGAATACTATCTTTGTTAACAAGCGAGATTATAAGCTGTTCAGGAAAAGTACCAGCACTCCTTGACTGAGGAAACGATATTTTACCTTTTAAGTGTTTGAGTGTTAAATACTATGCCCCGTGATGCAGTGAATTCAAAATATTACACATATTATGGCCGGGCACGTGTTCCAGATGCTGAAAGTGCTCTCGGACGTAAGTAGGGAGCGCTGTGTTGAGGAAGAAGTGAGTAGTTCTGCATACCCAGCAACGAGAGGGGCCCAAGTCGGGCGTTGCAGTTCCCATGCTGTGAGCAGAGGGTGCAATTCTATGCTTCTTGCCAAGACAGCTTTACATGACCAAAATAAAATGTCACCTTGGTTACTTAGTTCTTAGGCCTGCTTGCAAGAGCTTTTCAGAGTCATCCATAAGTGAAAGATTCAACTTTGAAAGTAAGTCTTTTGTTCTCCTTCGTGGCCCACCCCTAAGAACAGAACCTGGACCAAAAAACTAAAGGGTGAAAGATAGTCTGTTCTAGGAAGAGGAAGACAAGGATGAGAATGAACTCAAAATGGGTGATACATGATTGCAAGTTGTATGATTGCATCAGTGAGCATTTGTAAATGGAAGAACTTGTAACATTTATCTTTGACTTTTCTTCAGTTATTTGATTCTAAGTTCAAATAAATCTTTAAATAACTTAGGTCCATTATAACTGAGGACAGACTGGAAAGAACCTGGGTTTGCCTCCTGGGCATACCCTCAACTAGGTGTGACCTTGAGCATGTTACATGAAACTTGTTATGCCTCAGTTTCCTTATCTGTAAAATGGGAATAATCATAATGCTTTCCTCATAAGGTGCTGAGATTAAGTGATCAACTAATATGACAAGTGCTTGGAAGAATGCCAGCACAAAGGGAAATACATGTCCTGTAGTTATGGTCTATGTCAATGTACCTCTGGCAAGGTACAATTGATGACGACAGTAATGAGCCTTTATCAAGCACCCCGGGGCCACAGGTGCTTTCCTGCTTGATATTTTTTATTCTGACGAGCAGTTAAAGTGACCCGTGAACAGCAGGAACATCTTAACTGACATTAGAAACTCTGAAATATTACAAAGGGAATTCCCTACCAGGACAATTTACCATTCATTTCACATCCGATTTCTACCACAAGCATCAATCTTCTCTAGTTTAGATGACCTCGATTTCACCATCTCTGACATGAATAAAAATTAACCTTACAGAACTGATAAGGAAGCCCATAAAATACATGTATGGTGAAATTTTATTGATGTACACTAGCAAAGTATTAAGGGTAATAAAAATGCCTTTTCAAATAGCCCAAGAGAGATAGTGATACAGGCACTAAAATACATTGAAAAGGCTAGACATTTTGGCAACAAACCCTTTGAAAGCAGTACTATGAAGGTAAATAACAGCAGCCCAATAGAAGTAGCAAGAAAAGACAAAATGTGGCTGTGGTGCTCTGGAACTGAAACTTAGTGTGGTAGGTGACAGAGGATTAGAAATGCATTTAGGAATGTACCCTTTTCTATTATCAGGTCTCATGGCATGTTCTTTAGTGAAGCATATGCACCTGTGCACAAAACTTACGTCTGCAAATAGGTATTGCACACGGGCAAGATTTTAAGGAAACCGTCCTTTCAGTTCCTGGTAACTCATTTCTTTAACACACGTTCTCACTTGATCTTAACTACCTGCTTCCAAGCCTGTAATTTATGCTTATGACACTACCTCTTGAAAGAAATTACAAGTCCATTTGGGATTCTTAAAAAAATGAATGAGAAACAGAGGGGACAAAGTAACCTGGAAATGGGAAAGGACTGGGGTGACAGGGGAAGGGAGGAAGGCAGCGTGGCCCAGGAATGCCACTGAAAACAGGGAGAAGAGAGGGCGCCAATTGCCTCAAGACGTGTTATTTTTACTGTGGCTTCTTGCTCCTCTCCACCCCCACCTCTTCCAGTCTGAGCTTTAAGCACAGTTGAATTTTCACCACAGAACTCAGCCAGGCCTCCTCGGGGACTTTCTCTTTCCCATCTTTCCATAAATTATAGGTTTGCACATGAGAGCAGAACAGATGATTCCCATTATCTTTTGGGTTGGGTTAGGAATTTTTTTTTTTTTTTTTAAACCTCCTGCCCACTCTTAAATGTGTATCCTAGTTCAGGGAGGTGGAGCTTTTGTTAACATAGTGGCCCATCCAACGAATTGGTCCCCTCCTTCTGAACAGGAAGGTTTTAACATGGTTTCCTTGATCAGTGTGGCCTTAAACACTGCAAGAAGTGGTGGCCCCAGGAGAGTAGGACCTGAGCTGGGGTGTTCCTCTTGTCCGCGGTACCTGGAGCAGTGCCTGGTGAGCTGCAACCTCCCCACAACGTCTATGGAGATTTCACTCCTTATTTTGGCAGCAGAGTGAGATTTCTAGGGCACCATTATACTTTCATAAATGACCCATTCAGGTCACTGTAAAGCAGTCAGACATACTTGAGTTAATTCACCTCAGCATAAAGGCCATTTATAGGTAGGCTACAGAACTCACTAGAAACTAGAGCCACTTGCAGTAGTTAAGACGTTCTGAGCTCCCACCCTGAGCACTCTTTTCAGTTAGATGCTCAGACCTGATGCAAACCCAGTAAAAGAATGGGGAAAAGAGCTCATGCTTTGCCTCCAAGCCTATTCTGTTTCTTTGGTGTCACAGTTTTCAAGCTATGCCTTCTAAAATAAGTAGGTCATAGAGAAAAGGTGCAAAAGAAAATTAAAAGATGTAACCTAATTCCACATCCAGGATCTAGAACATTCTATTGCTTATAGACATAATAAGAGTGAAGTGAAGGAATTTTCAAAAAATGTCCTTGACAGTGTGGAAGAAGTAGAAAAGAACAGATAACATTTTTTAGGGAAGAATGGTTAATATTTAATACAGATTTCAATAGAAAAGTTGAGAGACCTGCCTGAAAGAGCAAAGCAAATGAGCATGATAGCATGACCTAATTTAAGAGAAGAAGCCCAGCAATGAAGAGGTCTGTAGCGATAAGGGAGGTGGGAGTGTGGTATAGCAGAAGGGAAAAGCTGGCCTGCTCAGTTTGAAACGCTAGAGGAAGAAACGGCCAAAGTTGCATGGAGAAGGAAAGACAATAAAGTTGTAGAAGTGGAAGAAGCTGTCCTCCAGTGAATGGGCAGGGACTGAAGACATATTTTAAAAATCTAGGTCCTCCCGTGTGAACCCATTGGCAAGGTAGACCCAATATCTGATCAAGAGACTGCTGTAAACTTCCAGTGTGACCTTGTCTTGTAGTCCCATAAACTAAATATGTACTGTTCACTATCTCCTGCCCTAACCTTGACCAAGATCTACTCAATTAATACCCTCTCTTTCTTCTTGACTGCCCGGCAGTACTGTTGTTCCCTCCGTACTAAATATAGTTCCAGGGACAAAAGGGATGAGACACATGAAAGGCAACTGCTTAGATGTTAATATATGTCTTTCTTGTTCAGGATCAACTAATCCATCTCAGGAGCTCTCCAGAACTACTTCTTTTTGATGTTAGTTTATTTATTTGATGATTTAGTGATGAGTAAGTCCTCCCTTTACTTTATCTCGTATGAGTTAAATCCTAACATGTGTAGCCTCTCTGAGGGGTAAACCCTATGTTAATTCTGTTGTTTACTCCCAATAGAGACAACATTGATTTCATAATTAGATGCCTGATATAGTTCAGTGGTCTTGTTCACTCTAAGCAGTGACTTACAGTTAGGGATTTTGACAGCCTTTCTCTATTGCATGCCCTTTTTGTGTAAAACACATTGTATACTATGCCTTAAAGGTAAAAGCATCATTCAGACTCACTCTTGACCAAGAAATTGGGATGTGGAAGGAAACTCAGACCAAATGAATAAATTGCCCTAAATGCATGTGTACTGAGTTATTTATTCATTTTAATTCAGATTAGCAAAGGAATTGTCATTCTTCCTCTCTAGCTGTATGTTTTCACAAATGTGTTACTATTTTACTCTGTACCTAATAAGTGTAATGTTGGCCTAAACCAACATCTTAATTTGGTCTCAAAGTGTGCAGTATGGAAAAAAGGAACGTTTTTGAGTTCTGAATACGTCATTTATAGTTTTAAGAGCCTCACTTATCTGCTCACCTATCGTCAACCGACCTCTGTAGTGCATATTTTATTGTAATCCCCACTTCATAGATGAAAATCAGAGAAGGTAAATAACTTGTTCAAGGTCACCAGCTAAGTACATGGAAGAGTCTCAAAATATACAGTCAAGAAGGCCGAGTTAGTCAACTCAATTTTTGCTAGGACTCTGCTAATTCCAAGGATTGTCTACCAAAAGATATTAATTGGTTCAGGCAGGACATGATCATGGCATTCAATGACTAATTACATAATGAGAATTACTCCTTTCTCTTCTTTCTAGTCCTGGTATGACTTGAACCACCAACACCTACTAATCTCGCTTTTCAACAGAACATCCCTGCAGGTTCAGGGCCTTCAAGCAGTTGAATAATCCTAACTTTACGGCAAGAGATACTGGTTTTTATTTATGGTTTTCATATGAGACTTTCATTTTTGAACTAGCTTATTTAAGTAAACAGGTGACTACATTTAAACAAAGCATTGAGTAATGCAGGTGGGACGAAGCTATGACAACATTTGAGAAGGTGTTTTCACAGGACTGAAGTTTGGGAAACACTGTTCTGAGTTTTCTCTTTTGAAATTCAATTTAAAGAATTGATCTTGGCCAACATTTAAATTCATTGTGCTGTTACCAAAAAAAGACGCACAATTTCCCTTTGTGTTTGGTGCTCCCTGGAGTACAGTTTTCACCAGAAGAGAAATAGCAATCTGTGGTGGTGGACTATTCCTACCACCACACTTAGTTTAAAATATTTTTTTTTCTGAAATTATACTCTTCTATTTTTTTCCATACTATCGTTTGTTTTTATGTGTTTTTTGTTGTTGTTGTTGTTGTTTTGTTTTGTTTTGTTTTTTGGTGTGTGTTAAAGCCCCCTTTTTTGGTGAAAGATTAGTGATAGAGGATGACTGATTTTGTTTTTAATGCCATTCTTTGGCAACATTTAAAATTGTAAACTTCTGAAAAAATGTACTGGTCCTGAAAACAAGACAGGGTGCCTTTGCTCAGCCGCATTGCTCATGACACAACGCCCCCTCCTCCTCAGCTGTCCAGCAGTCTCGAGTCCTACAGGAAGGTGATATGGAATCTGGCCAATGTTTCTTTAAGTGCATTCAAGCATTTTCTTCAGGGAAATTATTAAAGAGCTCTTGCTTGTTAAACTCCCCCGTGTCTGTTCTCTAGGTTTATAGCTTTCCTCTCAGTACAGCAATACTAATTAAATAATTTTTGAAAGATGAGGAATCTGAAATAACTAGTTACTGTAACCAGATCATTGGAATACTTATACTACACTTGCTGTTTGCTTTTTCATTTCCAAAATGGAAAGTTCACAGCATAATTGAGAAATGAATAGCCACTGTTTTTATCTGTAATGTTGCTGCTGTTGCTTTTGGAGCTCCAGAGGATGAAAAAAAAAAAAAAACAAACCTAAAAATATTGGGTGTGTTTTTAAATTTTTTAAAGGTTGTAATTTTTTTGTTAGTGTTTCTTTGTTGCTTTGACCAACACAGTATTTTGTGTGTGATTCAGAGTCAGCCCCCCCCCCCAAAGCCATTTGAAGATTCAGAAAGTTTTGTGAAAAGAAGAACTGAAGCCCCTAAATGTCCAGGGCCAGAATGCCCAGTGTCAAGGAGACTAGGGCTAGGTTAACTGTAGGGTCAAAGCAAAACTAAGACTCCAGCACAACATAAGGTGGTGTTCCAGGATATATAGCTGTCTGAGTTGGCCAGGAGAGACCTGGCAAGTTTAGGGCTGGGATTGGCCAGAGAACCCAAAGCACTAGGATCCCTGCCATAGTCACTGCTCTGAGGAAGAGCATAGAAACTAATCAGACAGCAATCAGCTTGAGACATTCCCAAACTCCTGGATCACTCTGTAGACTTAGTGAATATTACTGGCTCGTGTGGAGCTTTTATTGTACCAATTCCAAGACATCCCTTATGTGACTTTCCTTGTGTCATAAAGGATCTTTGGAGATCTTTGTGGGTTTTCATCCACATCAATCTGATGACCTAAGTTTCAGCAGATGGCCATGGCTCACTACTGGTCTAAACCCCCTCTCCACATGGAATCTTTCACCATCCAGCACAAGAGGGCCTGAACTGACTATTATGTAGGCTAATGTCACCTTTGATCTCTTGGAAATAGCCATGACCCAGAGTACCTCCAGGAGGAAGGTCCAGACTGAAATATGTGGCCATGTAAGCAGACCTGCATAATAATTTGGCAGTTCTGTTCATTGACACTCTGAACATATTTTCAATAGATACTCAAATAGTATTTAATGTATTAAGCAGACAGGGGAAGAAAGTGATTTTTTTTAAATTAATGAGTATATATATATATATGTATATATATATATATATATATATATATATATATATATATATATATACCCTTTATGTTGAAAATGAGGAGGTTATCTCATGCTCTGACAACAATCATTACCTGTTTAACTTATTTCAGATGGGATTCTTAATAAATTTCCATCACTCTGAGCTGGGTAGTGTCGGTGTCTCAGATTCTCCATGAGTACAGGCCACATAAGTGGATAAAGTTACAAAATCTTTTTCAAAATATATTTAAAAGTTTTCTGACTTTCCTGTCAGCAAGATGTTTCCATCTTTTCCATATACCAGATCTTGTCTTATGAAACTGGAGAGTTTTACTTCTTCATTCCCAGCGTAGAGTTCATCATAACTTTTTCTTACCTAATTGCACAGACAAGAACCAATGGTACAATGTACAATGAATGTGGTTAGAGTAGACATCTATTCTGCTCCTGGTCAGAGGAGAGGACACTGTCTTTCACCAATAAAGATGATGTTGACTGAGTTTTTGATAGACAGCTATAATCAGTTTGAGGGCATTAGTAGGTCTCACTATTTTTGCCTGAGGAACCACAGGCTCACATTGCACAGGGTACCACAGACTCAAAGCAGTCCCCAGCCTCAGCTTCCCAGATAGCTGGGATTACAGGCGTGCACCACCACACCCAGCTATACTTTTTGGGGAACTAGGTCTCACTATGTGCCCCAGGCGGGACTCAAACCTCGGTCCCTGGCCCTGGCTGCGGCTTCCTAGGCTGCCGCTTACAGGCATGTGCCACCATGCCTGGCCCCATTACCTTCTTTTTTTTTAAGGTTGAATGTTTTCATCACAGGGAGGTGTAGAGTTTACATCTATTGAGGTGATTATGTGGGTTTTATCCTTCATTAATGTGGTCTGTTACATTGTTTGATTTTCAGTTGTTAAACCATCTTTGCATTCCTGGGATAAACCCCAGTTGGTCATAGTGTGTAATTTTTTTTGCTATGTTGGATTCAGCTTGCTGCTATTGAAGACAGCCACATTTTGCCCAACTTTTCTATAGTTTTTCTTTTAAGATTTTGTTTACAATTCTTACTGAATCAGTTGACTTTACCTTTTGTATAATAAAATTAACCACTTATACCCATGTTAGTTTATTGCTAACTCCAATAACTACCAGCAATATCATTCTAGGAAGTTTCCCACACTTTTAGTTGCTCTGTGCACCTCACCATGCTTTCTACCAGCATGCTAAGTTCTCAGTATTTAAAGACATTCTGAAAATGTCACTGCTGTCTGTGTGGTACCAGTTCACGTTAACTGATAATTTAAGAAATGGGTAGAAAAAGAGAGCTCACTGCCACTCTATATTTAATTATTTGGTGGTACTATAATACAGTGTACCAGTTCATGCCCCATGACTGACTGTTCATACCTTATCTATCTAGTTCTGATGGTGGGAAGCAAGTGGGGGTGGATGAGAGAACCACCTCATCATTGGACTCTCATGTTTGGGTCCATAACCCCTGGACCACAAAAAAGCACTCTGGGATCCTTTCCATTCTCTGTCACGCTAGGTATCTTTTGGAAAGTACGGTCACTTTCAGTCACTTTCTTTTTTTTTGAGACTAGGTCTCGCTATTTTTGCCTGTGGAACCGCAGGCTCTCGTTGCCCGGGGTACCACAGACTCAAGCAATCCCCAGCATCAACTTCCCAGGTAACTGGGATTACAGGCGTGCACCACCACGCCCAGCTATTTTTTTGGAACTAGGTCTCACTACGGGCCCTAAGCGGGACTGGAACCACGATCCCTAGCCCCAGCCACTTCATAGGCTGAAGCTTACAGGCACAAGCCACCGTGCCCGGCCACTTTCAGTCACTTTCTTTGGGAGAAAGATAGAACACCTACTGAACACATGGTACCAAAGACTTGCCAACTGGTGGTGAAGTCACATGTGTGGAACTGACCGAGTGTACAGTGCACGGTTCAGTATGACTAAGCTTGCTGAACAGGTATAACCGGTACCAGGACAGCCTTGGATCTGCCTTTTAATCGTAACTAACTACATCAGTGGAAAATGAATTCTGTTGTTTGATTGGAGCGGTAGGATTAGCCAGCGCTCACTGTGACAACTCAGGCCCTTTATAACTGTTTTCAGAGAGAAGGGAAAGAAAACAAGAGAACACAGTTTTGACCATGGTCTAAAGCCAGGCTCCTGTCACTAAGCAATAGAGAAAAAAACTCGAGTAGCCCTTGCATAAGTGGGAATTTGTGGTTTCTAAAGCTGCCCATTCCCCAAACGACTAAAATATGTTATTGGCATTTGGCACTGTTTCCTATGTTTTGCTCTCCTTAAGTTTCTCTTTAAAAGGGTTTGAGTTTAAAAGCAGAACCACTGAAAAATGCAATTTAATCATAGAACTGTGAAAGGCCAACCAGAGTTAACCCCAAGATGCCCTGTTTTATTTTGTCAAACCAGAATCTTCAACCAGGGTTATCCACAGAAGGTACTAGAAAACCTAAGGGCAGGAAGGAGATGAGGAAAAGAGGAGGCAGAGAAAAAAAGAATCAGTAGGCAGGACTGGGATGGTACCACTGGGTGCCACTGAGCACCACGAGCTTCCCTCCTTCAGGTCCAGTGACGCCATCCTTTACACTGGCAAGTGCCGGAGAAAGGGAAGGGAAATTGAAGACTAGCACAGGGACAAGTAGGAGGACTCAGTGGTGGTGCTGTCTCCCATACCACCGGCTGTCACAGGACAGAACACAAACTTCAAAGAGCCTCTTGGCCCAAATTTGTTTTTTTCCCCAAATTGTGTTCTCCCCCCAACCTTGGTTTTAAAAGTATATACATTACAAAGAATTTGGAAATACAGACAGTTACAAAAGAGAAAATAACCATTTAGGCAGCATGGCAGAGAGATTCTTATCCCAGAACTTAACACTGAGTAGTGAAGCTGGGACTGGCAATAAAACACAGGTAGGCACAGTGGTGCTGTAAGGATGAAGTAAGCTCCTGTGTTTGGACAGGTTGGCTGCTGCTATTTCACTGCTATGAGCCTAGCACCATGGTTAACATGTAAATGAACATCTTTATGTGTGTACAGATGTAAAGCGTGGCTCCTTCCAGTATAGAAATTTCTGTCTTGCTATTCTTTTTTTTTCCCCCCACTCATTTAAGACTTTTCAGCAGCACTAACTCCTCTAAATTCCTGCATAAGATCCCATCAGGACAGGAAAATACCATCTTTATTGGGCAATTGGGGAATTCCAATAAATATGATGATGTAGAGTCTTGCACAAAATTATTTGATTTCCTATTTTCTAAAATAAATTTAGAAGAGGAACAATTATAATCAGGTTCTGGACTTTCGAAAACCTCTAGGTCCAATTTACTCTATCTCTACCCACCAGCAATGTGAGCAAGCTCTGCCTTCCTTATCACTGGAGCATTGTTACATAAAGCACACAAATCTTGGATGCATTTACTCCATGAGAGCTTCCTACCAAACACAGGCCCAAATCTAGACCCTAGGTAATTTTACAGGCAACAACAACAAAAAAGGATATTTCATTATTGAGCAGGTCTATTTTTTTATTTGCGAAACTAGACATCTTTTAATGCTTATTGCTACTTCTCTTTATGAATTATTTGATCATACCTTGTTTGTTTGAGACAGACTATTTTTTCAGTTAATTCATGAGATATTTATTATTGAGTTATATTTTCCCTAGTTTTGTTGTCTGACCCTAATTTCACAGGTTTTATAAGTTTCCAGTTCTTATGTGTTCAGATTTGCCCATTTTTCCCCTGCATGATATTTTTCTTCCAATGATTTTAAAGCCTAAAAAACTTTCCCCCATGCTCAGAGCAGATAGTCATTTGTGTCTTCTTGTCTTTTTGAATAGCTTACTTTACACACTAACAATTTAATAAATTTCTGGGATTTATTTTACTTTGTGGTATAAAGATAGTTAAGCAATCATTTCAGCTTTTGTTTTCTAATAATCCATCCTTTCAGTGCTGACTTTTGAATTCATACTCATCAGAATCTAATTATATGTATGTCCTGAAATCTGTTGCTGAATAATCACTTCTATTTCCTCAATAGCAATTTCGATGGCAGGACCAATTATTTGAATTTTAGGATATATTTTGATGTCTAGTAACACAAATATATCCTCATGTTCTTGTTCTACAAAACTGTCTTACTTATGCCTGCCCTTTTATTCTTCTAGATCAACTTTGGAATCACCTTGTCAACCCAATTTATTTTTAAAATTATTTTAATAATTGTGCTGATTCTGAGTCCTTTTTTAACCACGAATATTTTCAGTTTGGGGTTTCAAATACAAATGTAGTTTAAATTTAT
Source organism: Uropsilus gracilis (assembly GCA_004024945.1). Taxonomy (NCBI): domain Eukaryota; kingdom Metazoa; phylum Chordata; class Mammalia; order Eulipotyphla; family Talpidae; genus Uropsilus; species Uropsilus gracilis. Next base: position 83,992 of record PVHY01004605.1, read on the forward strand.
GGAAGAGTAACAAGTTAACTCAAAAGTTAAAGAATTCCGTAACTTATTTTATAATCTTAAATACAAGTATGATTGATCACAACCATTTGCTGCCAGAACTTGTCAGGAGACTGTTACAAAGCCAACCGCTTCCTGTCAAGTTGGGAGACTTTCACAGATTGCACATTGATATTCACTTTTGAAGTACAGAAGGAGCTGAACATGTACCAAATGTTCAAATGCTTTAGTATTCCTTATTCTACATAATCACCAAGAATGTTAGCAATTCCAATGATAAAATGCTTTTTAAGATAGGTTCAGAAATTGCCCGTTATGGCCTTTCTGGCTGCCCAGAGAATCCATCCTCCATTGTCCTCATATTTGGAGAGCTGGTTAGCTCATCCCTCAGGAATTATACATGTCGCAGGAGCTCATGAATCATGCACCCCCTAGAGGATCCTCTAAAGTACATGTAGTGTTTAATTGGCAGCAACTCCTCAGTTTGACCTCTGTTTCTACCATTAGACTGTGTCCCTATCTGGTCAAAGACTTGCCATTTTGTTGGACAAAGTCACACTTGGTTCCAAGACTGCAGTAGGAATATTTCAGAAATACTTAGTAAATGCAAGGGTTATGTGTGTTTGGAAAGGCCCAGAATAGAAATAGAGCAAGATACATTCCTCCTTAACAAGTGCTCCGTTTATATGAAAGCATCTGAGCAAGATGGGGCAAAGCAAGAAACGCCTTGTGAACGAGATGACAGTTTAGCCAGGTATGAGAACCTGTGACTTAACTGCAGTCAAATAGGAAGAATCAAGCCCTGAAGTCAGACAGGCCTGAGTTCAAGTGCAGCTTTGATGCCTACTACAGCATGTTCCCTAACCTTCCTCTATCTCAGTTTACTTATCTGTAAAATGAGTAAGAATGCTGCAGCTGCTCCAAATAAGAATTAGAAATATAGAAAATGCCTGGAACTTAGACATCATAATAGCAATGAGTGGCAGCTATTAGATTTGAACTATTTCAGGGAATGCTGCGTAGGCAGGTGTCTGAGAACAGGGCACAGATGCATGGTAGCAAGTGTAGAAGACTGGGAATTGTGGAAGCAAGGCTGGGCCTTGCTTGTGGAAGGCCATGTCAGCCATGCTAAGAGCTGAGGCCTACCGTGGAGGAGCTACAGAGACTTCAGGGGTTTTCACAAAGAAACACCAGCTTTAGAAGGCACTGACGTGTCATGGTTAGCACTGGGAGTCCAACTTCCTAATCTATACTCCCAAGATGGGCAACATTAGGTAAATGGCGTAAGCCTTCTAAGCTTCAGTGTTGTCACCTATAAATTTACAAGGACAAAAATACGGACCTTGTTGAATGCTGTGAGGAGTAATTATTTGTTTATTTAATGCTCACTACGTGCCTGCCAGTGCTTGACTTGTGTTTTGGTAAATGAGATAATGAGTTAAAAGTTTCAGGCAGTTACTAGCACCTATTAAAATCATAAACAGTCGCTACTGCTGAGGGTGATTGTTGCTGAAGTCATTTTTCTTGTTTGGGCAAATCTATATTTTAATAAAACCCTCTGGTGACGACATAGAGAATGGGTTGGAGCTGGAGACCAACAGAGATAGTTTTGTATACATGTTTAAAGGTTTGTTAAGCTCTGCACTTTATATGTTACACCTCAGTTTTTAAAAATGTAAGATAACCAATGAAACCTTCCCCCCCCAGTTTATATAAGCTGTGCTACAGCTATTCAGAGCAGCAGTTAGGGCTGAGCTGAGCTCCCTTTTAAAAAAAAAAAAAAAGGACTGTCAGACTCAATAAAATCCTTTTTAAATGAACCATGCTCCTGAAGAACAGGGAGCCCAAGGAAAACTGAAACCTCCGTTAGGTTAGCCCAATTCTGCTTTGGCTGATAGCTTCCCCTTTGCTAGAGCTACCAGCTGTAGCAAATGAATCTACATGTGTCTCAGCTCTCTCCTCTTCCAGCCTGGTGGCACAGAGATCCTGGAACAGAGAAAGGCCTTCGAGGGGGTAGTGTGGGGAATGAGTTGACGCTGAACCAAATCACATGCTGTCTGCCCTCAGCCCTCTGGGAAATTGGCTGTTTGCAGGGCATCCTTTCTTTTTCCAATTAGATTCTCCCAAGCCGCTGAATGTATCACAGGTGGGCATGCTATTCAGAATGCTCTCCTCTGTGAGCCTGTTCTTATCTTTGAATATTCTCCTGCTGTAAAACCATGGTTTTCATTTCTTTCTGAGGCAGGTGAGTTAGCACACCACCTTGTCCTTGGACTGACAGCTCAGGGGTAGAAATGTTCAGGCTGGGGCAAGTATTTCCCTTGCCTGGTGCCCAGGGTGATGTGAAATTACTGTGACCTCTGAAAATCTGTGAAATGAGTAAAAAAACATGATACCAACACTTTTTCTCTTCCTGTTGATTACAGAAACACAGTCTAGCACTAGTGGGATTTGGGACCAAACAGGTGATCAAACTCAAATAATGGGCCTTTGAGGATGAAGCTGTGTGAAGCTGTGTGTTCTGATAGCGCAGGACCGCCCCCCCCCCCAAAGAAAAAACAAAAAACAAAACACCCAATCCCTGACTGAGCAGAGCTGGAAGAGGGTATTTAAAACATTTATGTGAGATTCATAGAAATACAATATTGCTTACTTAGTAACTCCCAGTTAGGTATTTAAAGAGATAAGATTAAATGTCTAGAATTCAGTGATAATTATGTAAACAAAAACCAGCCTTAAATTGCCTGGTATTAGATATGACTGTTGACATTCTGCATATCTTATAAGCCATTCTAATTGAATGGGGCAGCGTTACCTTCCAAAACCTAAAAAACCCATAATTCAGGGAACATTCTGATTAAGCAGACAGGTCTCCCTGGATACAAGCGTCAAGTCTGATACAGTCATGACATGCTCACTGATAGGCAATTTTGAAGAACATTTGTGAAAATAAACAGGTTACTGGGGACAAGTGAAAACACAGGTCACATAAAACCAAAAAAAATGAAGGTTTTCCACATTTATACTGCTGACATAGATGCAAATGCAAATTATATGTGAATAGCTATAATAATGCTATCATTTTTTTCATAATTTCAACATCTATTATGAAAGCCGCAATTCATATAATTATTGAACCATCAAAAATACAGAATTATAAGTACATATTTTGCAGGTAGAGAAAGGTTTCTTACCTTTTGAGGTCTCTCCAGGATAAGCAGGGTAGTCCTTTGCAGATCCAAAATGGCTGAAGAAAGCAACTAACTCTGGGTTCTTTTTGTGGTTAGCAGGTGGGCCTGGGTAAGGATCCTCACAGGAAGGCAGGAGATCAAGTGGTCTCAATCTCCTGCAGGTGCTGGCAGGGAACACCTGCTTGCTTAGCAGCTTGCCTGGGTCTGGAGCACAAGAAGAAGCAGGCATGAGGCTTCAGTGTTTACAGTCAGCTATCAAAAGTTTTACACTTTTTAACAAACAGCATCCACACAGCCATCAGTATGTTCTTCCACTGTTTATTCCCAAATGTTCTTAAAATTGCTGTTGCTTCTCCACGTTTCTTTCAAAGAAGTCATCATCTTGCTTGAATCTCTGATAAATTTTTAATTGAAATATAATTATAATGTACACCTGAAACTAAAAAATATACTGTGATATTAGTTTCACAGGCCCAGTGCGATTCAGTATTTGTGTATCTTGAGAAATAATGGCCACAGAAGTCAAGTTTACATCTGTCCCCACACATTTAAAATTTTCTTTCTTGTGATAAGTCAAGATTTCTTTCTTGTGATGAGAAGCTAAGATACTCTCTTAGCAGCTTTCACATATATATATTCCAGCACTGCTTACTCCAGTCACCTTGCTGTACGTTACATGTCAGTGGTCTGTTTATTTTGTAACTGGAATTTTGTGCTTTTGATTCCTTTTACCCATTTTACCCACCCCTGCTTCTGGCAATCTGTTCTCTGTCTATAAGCCATCGTGGGTTGTTTTTTTTTTTTGGCAGGGGGTATGTGAAAGAGAGAGGTATTTCACCTAAAAGAGAGAGGATATGGTATTTAACTTTGTCTGATTTACTACATTTTGAACATAATGCCCTCAAGAGTGATCCATAGCATCACCAATAACGTCTAATATTCTTCTTTAATGTCTGAATAAAAGCCATTGTGTATAGATATACATACATGTTTTTATTACACACACACCCTACCTTGTCTTTATTCATTCATCCATCAGTGGCACAGGTTGTTTTCCTATCTTGGCTATTATAATTAATACTGCAGTGAACATATCTTTTTGATGTATTTTTTTGAGTTAGTGTTCTTATTTCCTTCAGAGAGATACCCACAAGTGGAATTGCTGGATCATACGATGACTCTATTTTTAATTTGAGGAACCTCCCTACAATTTTCCATAGTCACTGAACCAATTTCATTTCCACCAACAGTGCACAAGCATTAGGGTTCTTTTTTCCAGATCCTCATTAATAATTACTGTCCTGGCCGGGCACGGTGGCTGGTGCTTGTAAGCTTCAGCCTATGAAGTGGCCGGGGCTAGGGATCACAGTTCGAGTTCCGCCTGGGGCCCGTAGCGAGACCTAGTTCCAAAAAAATAGCTGGGCGTGGTGGTGCGCGCCTATAATCCCAGCTACCTGGGAAGCTGAGGCTGGGGATTGCTTGAGTCTGTGATACCCTGGGCAACGAGAGCCTGTGGTTCCATGGGCAAAAATAGCGAGACCTAGTCTCAAAAAAAAAAAAAATTAAAACATTAAAATATAATTACTATCCTTTTTAAAGCAACCATTCCAGCAGGCATAAGGTAGTATCTTGTGGTTTTGATTTGCATTTTCCTAATGGCTCTGATGAAGCTGAGCACCTTATCATGTACCTGTTGACCATCTGTATAACTTCACTGAAAAAATGTCTGTTCAGATCCTCAAATTGTATGTGGTTTTTGATACTTAATCATTCTTTACATATAGTTGTTCAGCCCTTCCAAAACCATTTATCAAAGAACCCATCTTTCCCTAATGTATATTCTTGGCTCCTTTGTCATAAATTAATTGACATTAGATGCTTGGGTTTATTTTGGGGGTCTCTGTTACATTGAGCTATATGTTTGCTTTTATGCTAATAGCATAGAGTTTTTCTTACTATAACTCTGTGATATAATTTGAGGTCAGAAGACATGATGCTTCCAGCTCTGTTCCTCTTTTTCAAGGTCACTTTGGCTACTTGGGGTCTATTGTGGAGGCATAAATTGCATGGTTGTTTGTTCTATTTCTTTGAAAAATGCCTTTGGAATTTTGATAGGGATTGCATTGAATCTGTAGATTGCTTTGAATTGTAGGGACATTTTAATATTAATTCTTCTAATTCATGAACACAAAATACCTTTCCACTTCTGTCTTCAATTTTTTTCAATTTTTTATCTAAGAACTTTCAGTGTAAAGACTTTTACCTCCTAAATTTTGTTCTAGGTATTTTATTTGTTTTGATGCAATTGTCAGTGACATTGTTTTCTTGATTTCTCCTCTGATAGTCTGTGACAGAACTATATTTTTCAACTGTCCTTCGCTCCCTGCATTCTGCTCTCCACAGGCAAGTTTTGTTCTATATAGAGAGTTTTTTACAAGCCATTTCTACAGATTTAGAAATGTTATTGTATCTTTTTATCATAAATGGGATCAAACCACGCTTCTGCATTTTGCCTAATCCAATAAACAAGATACTGTGGGCATCTGGGCATATATATATATATATATATATATATATATATATATATAGTCCACATATATTTACATATATTTACTTTAATCACCTGTATAACATACACTTAACCTTAATTTTTAACCTATGTCATTTTTCTCTATTACAACCAACACTGCATTAAATACCCTCACATATTTCCCTGTGTACATATGTGAATACATCTATAGTGTGAATTCACTAACGTGAGACTGCCAGGTCAAAGAGTAAGCATGCATTGTGGTTTGATAAATATTGTCAATCACCTCCTGAAAAGGTAGAACCAACTTATACTTCCATTGAGAATACATAGTTTTCCTACACAGTTAACTTCCTGTATTAATGATATTTGTAATTCTAGCCAATCTGACAAATAAAAAAAATTACCACTATTATTTAACATTTTATTGTTTTGTCATTGTAAGTCAGGTTAAGACCCTTTTAACATATAATTGATCATTTGTAGTTTTTGTGAATTTCCTAGTTATTAACCTAATAACCTAATGTAATTTAAATTACAATATTGATCTTATTCTTATTAATTGAAATGTTTCCAATTTTAAGAAAACTGGCACTTTTTCATGGAAATAGGAAATATTTTCCCCAGTTTGTTGTCATCTGATTTTCTGATAGTCATTTTGTACTAAGTTTTAAACTTTACGTACTCAGATTTATCACTTTATACCTTCTATAATGCAAATACCCCATATAATTGTTTTTCTAACAATTTTCTCTATTACATTTTTATAGTCTTAGAAATATTTTTATGGTTGTCTTTTATATTTAAATACTTAAATTGTCTGGAATGACAGTTTCCATGAAATGAGTTGGAGATTCAACTTCATTTTTTTTCTCCCAGTGACTAACTAGTTGCCTCACCAACACTTATTAAATAAATTATCTTTCTCCATTTTTATTGTATATAAAGTTCCCATATGTTTTGAATCCATATCTTAGGTACATAGATGTCCAGCTTACAGATGCCATGAATACAACAAATAATATTCTTGAAAGATAAGATGCACATAGTTGTAATCACGACTATGTAATAAATGGTGGTTTACTACTTGTTGACACCTAGAGGCAAAGAATAAAAATTACAGTAGTTTTAAGACAAGGGCGTCAAGTTAATTAAGCACACCTATTTTAATTTATATGCAGGAATTGTGTTTTCTCACATCAGTGACCTAGCAATTTATTAGATCACAACCTACTAGCCAACAACTCACTTTGGTTCTCATTTAATCTTAGGTTTTGCTGGTCCCATAAAAGCTGTTAAGTAATAATAATATTGAGCACTTGTATTGTACTTTTCATCCCTAAGTGCTATCTAAACATTAACTAATTAAATGCATTGATGAAAGGAAGAGATTTGCAGACATCTTCAGGAAAACATATCTGGTTGCACACCTGTGAGGGGATGATTCCTAAAAAGCATTAACTCCTTCTTTGAATGGCGCTCAGCAAGCAGGGGAATAAAAAGCTGGTGACATTATTTCACTCTCTTTTGAAAATTTCCTAGGGTATCTTCTAATTAGTCTGGTTAAACTCACCTTTTATCTGTCTCTGCAGATATTCTCTTTCTACATTCCTGGGGGTATTCAACAAGCTCCTTTTGATGTTTTCCCTGTAAGTTAATCACAAAATTGTAGAATCTTCAAACTGAGCAGGATCCTTATTGATCATCTAGTTTTGAGTGACTTTGTATATTCATTTTATTTAGTAGAGGAGGAAACTGAGGCATGGGGAGGTTGAGTGACCAACGAAAATGCTTACTGTGTTCATAACTGAAAATTGTAAAATTTCTTACTACCATTTTAGTTCTCAATCAGCTTTGCCCTTTTTTCCCTCTTTGTGAGCATCTGAATTGACTTTCTCTGTTCTCTTCAGTTTTTTTTTCTTGCTTCCCTCCTTTCCCTACTTCTCTTTTTTGCTTTCTGTTTTTCTGTCACTCCTAACTCTTACTGAGTCCTTGCCAAGATAATACTGCTTTTCTTTCTCCTCCAATTCTCTATTTCTTTAAACATGGGGATCTCTTCATTTTCTGTGAAAGTGTCTTACATTGTCTTCTCAAGTCTCTCTTAGAAAGCCATGCTGCTATTTCTCAGTCTGCATGCACAGAGGGAGTGAGTTACTTTATATTGTTTTTCCACTTGCAATTGCTTCTCTCTTCAATAAAGTTACTTCTCTAGTTTTGATAAATACCCTAGGGTTTAAGCTAATGCTAAGTCCCTTCTTGTTACAGAATTTTGTGTTACTTTAATTCATGAATGCTGCGGTAAGTCAACCAATAATAAGAGACTACTCAAGATACCAGAGTTTTCATACCAGGACTAAATATCTTCAGCAGTAAATCTTCCTATAAGCCAAAGGCAGATTCATTTCAGGTCAAAACCGTGAGTGTAAACCTGAGCCAATCTAGACTATGTGTCTTGCTTCCATGCAGGGACTGATACATTTCCCAAAACCCTCCATTTCTTTTTTTTTTTTAATTCATTTTATTGATTTGTCACAATTGTGAATTAATTGATCCCTCCTCCTCCCTCCATAT
>PVHY01004606.1:0-92373 GCA_004024945.1 Uropsilus gracilis
TGTGTGTGTGTGTGTGTGTGTGTATCACCCATAACAGCAGGTGCACCTGGGCACCTGCTGGGCCAAGAAGGTGTCACCTTGACTTAGGGGACATGGGTGAGAAAAATGCAACATCCGAGATTCCTGCCAGAAGCATCATGCTGCTCCAGATTGAGGGCCTTCTACAGAGCAATGGGTCCTTTCAGACAGAAGGGATCGAAGACACAGGACAAGTAAATAACCCAGGTGAATTTGGCTTCTGCTGCTGAGGATCACACGCCACAAGTGGCGAGGCTCTAGAGTATGAGGGGCCGGGGTGAAGTCATGCCTGTTGCTGTCCTGATTCTGCTGGTGTCTGGTACCAGAGGAGGAAGCACACTCATATGTGAAGTGGGCCCCGTGGGCATCATGTTGACAGCTCACTCACCAGCAGCTGTGGGGAAGAATGTTCTTTGTACTGGAGCTGCAAATTTTCTGTGACCTTGAGATTGCTAAGAAAGGAAGTACAGTGCTGTCATTCAGGCTTCCCTTCCAGGACCCCTGCCTGGCCCATCTGATTTAGGGAGTGGTCTGTGCTGCTTGGAGAGGCGAGGGCCAGAGCCTGGAGCAGGCAGGGTTCCTTCCACAGCACTTCCACAGCTCTGTGACCCTGGCCAGCGGGGGAGGGACATGGGGGGCATGGATTACATTCACAGCTAGGTCTAGTGAACCGGGTAAAGCCTTACACAGCCTTACAGGAGTCCTGTGTCCTGGAACTCAAGTGGGTGGCACATGGCAGAGAAAAGCACTCATCATTCTCTCTGCTTTTGCTTCTTTGTTTTCCTGATCTTCTCTTGGCTCTCCAGTGGGAGGGAGAGGCAAGGAGTCTCCTTTCCACAAACAAGGCAGAGACCCCCTGTTTCCCAGAATGGGGCTCACGCTAAGTCCCTGACTAGATAGGCTGAGGAGAAGGTCCCAGTAAAGCTCTGCTCTGGCAGTTCAGAAAACTGGGACACCACACCCAGAGCCATGCTGTGTCAGGACACACCTGCCACTGTCAGCACCCCACCATTCCCTCATTCACCCCAGCGTGCCTGGGTCTGTGTAAAGGCCTGGGGATTCAAAGTGAGAGACCCAGTGAACTGCAGAGCGGTGTCCCAGGGTACCTAAGACAGTAGGGTAGGGTAGGGTAGGGTAGGGTAGGGTAGGGTAGGGTAGGGAAGGAAGGCCCCAAGTTGAGGATGGAATACAGAGAGAATGGTGAGGGGAGGGCAGGGAAGAATTTGGACAGTGCTCCAGGCTTGGAACCAAAAGAAAGAATGACACATTCGAGATCCTGGGCACAGATGGCAGGGAGGGAATAAAGCTGGAGATGGAGATGGAGCCAGATTGCCAAGGGCTAACCAAGCCACGTTAACAGACATTAGATACAAGCCCAGAGGAAGTGGGCAGCCAGTGAGAGCCAAACTGGACAGGGTGACCAGACCAACCTTTGGAAGGCATGTGCTGGGTAGGGCATGGACAGAGTGGGCCCCCTCTGGGTGGGGCCCAGAGAGGTGACAGAGGGATAGTATGTGTCCAACATTCGTCCCAAACAAGGTGGGAGCACACCTTCACTGGGAGGTATGAGCCTCTTTCCTACTTTACCTGGCAAGCAACCTCTCCCTTCGCACTTGAGGACACAGGTGTGCCTCAGAGCTTGCCACTGAGCAGTGAGCAACATCCTTGCTCTTTCACCCCCCCAATTTTCTTGGGCATAGGTACATGTGGTACACACGTGTATGCCACTGGACAGAACTCCTCCCCCAGTAGCCGGGCATCACCTATGCTGTTAAAATGACTGAATGGGCCGGGCACGGTGGCTCATGCCTGTAAGCTTCAGCCTATGAAGCGGCCGGGGCTAGGGATCGCGGTTCGAGTTCTGCCTGGGGCCCGTAGCGAGACCTAGTTCCAAAAAATAGCTGGGCGTGGTGGCGCGCCTGTAATCCCAGCTACCTGGGAAGCTGAGACTGGGGATTGCTTGAGTCTGTGGTACCCCAGGCAACGAGAGCCTGCGGTTCCACAGGCAAAAATAGCAAGACCTAGCCTCAAAAAAATAAAATATAATATAATAAAATGACTGAACGTAGAATCACAGCAGGGGCAGTGTGTTGGCTTGGGGCCTCCTCAGGTTCAGGCTTAGTGTGGCTCCAGGAAGGGCCAACACAGCCCTGGGGGGACACCAAGCACCCTGAGAGAAGACAAGTTCATCGTTCATCACAGAACTATAAATTTGCATCATGACTAGCACCTCTAGCAGTCTCAGAAGATCACTCTAAAAGGGAACTGCATATGAATAGCGTGCTGCCCTCCTAGTTTGCCAAATGTAAACATTTTCTGTCATCCTGTCTTGACATTGCATCACTTTTTGTTTCACGGGGCTTTAAAAAAATGCAGTGACCCACAGTCTCTGGATCTGAGTCAGAAAGCCAGTCGGAAGAGACCCTCAGGTCAGACCCCTCCACTGGACCCTACGCTCTGTCCCTGTCAGATCTTGTGCACTTCCCTGAAACTTTCCTGGACAAGCAGCTCATGACTCTGTGAAACTCATGGTTCCATCATGAGACCCTTGGCTTGTTATACTGTCCCTTGGTGAGGCAGGCAGGCCCCCAAAAAACATTATTTGGGGGCCCCGAGTGCCATATAAGAGGACCCACAAAGATTATAAAAGGACCGTCCTTTGCCTGTCTCTACCCCTTATTCCTTTTTCTTTTGTCTCCCAACACTTCCTCTATGACATTGTTCCCAGCCTTTTTTTCTTAAATCTTCTGAAAAATCACCTTTGACTGGAATTCTGCTTGGTACTCTCCTCGCTGTGGGGCAGCTCCCAGCACAAACCTGCTTGCCAGGGGCAGCCCAGGACTTGAGTCGTAAAGTCATGGCAGCATGCGCCCTTGCAGTTACCACTCTCATCAGCAGCCAGGGTTGAGTTTCTGGTCGTCTAATACCCAAGTACCCTTGTCCACCCCAGCTCTCCAGTCCATCATCATGGCCTCATCGACAGTCCTGGGGGCATCAACAGTTTTCATCCTCATAGTGGGGAGGCTCCCCCCATCAGCAAGTCCTCGAGGCCTTGTAGGTGATCTCAGTCAGGCTGCTGTTCTCCATCACCCCTATCACAGGAAATATCTGTGCAAACCCCACTAGGGGCCCAGTCTTCTGTACCCATCTCCCTGCATACTGTGATCTTAATGACAAAGCCCAGAAGCAGAAAAGTCAGAACAGAGCCTAGAAAGTACGGTTTCAGCCTTCAGGGTTTTGTATGGTTGTTTTTTCTCCTCCAAAGCTGTTGGAAGTATGTGTTACACAAAACAAGCTCTGGTCACCCCACCCATGTCAGCCTGAACAATGCAAAAACTCCTGGCCCAGCATGGAGTGCCCTCCCCTCCCCAGCCCCCCACAGATGTTTCCTTTTAGCTCCACTGGCCCTGTGTCAACAGACATGGGGCCCAGCCTGTGGAGGGAGAGAACTTTCCTCACTCTCTTCAAAGGTAAGAGCACTCAGGGTGCCCTTGGCCGAGAACTTCACAAGAGCAATCTAGGCTAAGACCAAAGACAAAAGGTCAGTTACCTTGACCTCAATGGTCCTCATTAGGAAAGTCACCTGTTCCTTTTCAAATCCTGCTCCAGTGGTGTCAGGTCCTGGGGCACACAAAACTGCAGGATCAGTGTGGGGAGAGGGAACAATACATCATTCAGTCAAGTGTTTGGCTGGGGGGGGAGGGGCACACATTACTTGTTTTGTCCCTAAAGGTTAGCAGACTCTTAGTGGAAAGAAAACTCGAGTCCTGGTTTCCAAACTTGACTCAGGAACCTGGTACTTGTGTCCCCCAGCAAGTTATTCAAGATAGATTCATCTGGAATTTTTCAAGGAGCAATGGAGATCCAACTCCTGACGCAGCAGCAAAGGTGTGGGAAGGACTGATTCAAGAAACCACATGGCCCTCAGGACCAGTGTTATCTGTTCACCACTTTATTCCTTTTACTTCAGGGGAGAGACAATAAGTTACCTAATTTATAAATGTGGAGAGAATTAACTGCATGCTTAGTCCAGCTTTGCATTTACCTGTCTTTAGCTTTAATCACTCAAGTAGCTCTCTGTGATACTAGAGATTTAGCTGATGTAAATTCAGCTGTGTATTTATGAATCCCAAAGTTTCCAAATCATCACAAGCCCTGCACAACCTTGCCAGAAATTTTGCTGGTCCACACCCCTTTTACCCATCTGCCCCCAAATCCCTGTACACCATGATCCTTAACTATGTTCAGAATTATGCAAACATCCCCATGGAAGAAAATAATTGGTGATAAATTGCTCACTTCAGATCTCTCCCTTTTCTCCAATCTTCCAAAGAATTAACTTTTGGTTTTGTTTGTTCTCTATTGATTTCCTTTTTTCAATTTCATTGATTTCTGCTTGTTATTCTAAACCCAATCAATGTTAAATCTTATTTTCAGTATGCTCATATAAGCCTAAAAACTTCCCTCTAACCCTTGCTTGTTACATCCCACTGATTTTGATAAACTGTTTGCATTTTTATTTAGTTCAAAACATTTCATTTGAGATTTCTTCATTCATGTTATTTAGAAGTATGCTGTTAATCCACCAAGTATTTTGAAATTTTCCTATCTTTCTGTAATTGATTTCTAGTTTAGTTTTGCTATGTTTTGGGTATATACATGTATGGATTTCTCTAGTCTTTTTTTAAGTGTTAAGGTGTGTTTTATGACCTAGAATGCTGTCTATCTTGTGAATGATTCAGGAGATTTTAAGACTGTGTATTTAATTTGGTTAGATGAAGCAGTCTATACATGTCCACTGATTTACAATTAACCAAAGTGCACTTTCAAATAACACTATACTACTTCACACAGAGTACTTTATTAACAATTTTAATTTTCCTTTTGTATCATTGATGGTATTCATTTTGCTTATATATAAGCAGATGCAAATATATAAGCATACATAATCTAACATGTTGTTACTATTATTTCAAAGTCATCTGTAGGTAGGACTATAAAATTTTTTATTTTACCTTTATTTCTTCTCCAATGTTCTTCCTATGTAGATTCTGATCTTTATCAACTATCCTCTCAAAATTTAATTTTTCAGTTTTATTGAGAAATAACTGACATATATCAGTTGAAGCTTACAGCAAGATGGTTTGGTTGACTTATATTGTGAAATGATCATCACAATAAGTTCAGCTAACTTCCATACCATATAGATACAACAAAAAGGGGAAAATTCTTATAGCAAGGACTCAGGATTTACTCTATTCAGTTTCCTATATACTATATAACAGCACTGGCTAGCTTCATTAGGTTGTACATTACAACCCTGGTATGTATTTAGAACTGAAAGTTTGTACGTTTTGATTATCTTTTTCATTTCACAATTTTGTAAATCAAAACATTTTGTACCCCATACACTTATACAGTGACATATGGTAACTATTTAATAAATCTGGGAAGGAAATAAAATTGGAGAATCCCCATCCCTCCACCCTCTGCTTCTGGTAACCACAAGTCTGATTTATTTTTCTGAGTTTGATTTTGTTTAATACTTTCAGATATGAGATCAGAGTTTTACTTTTTCTGACATTTCACTTAGTATAATGGCTTCAAAGTCCATTCTTGTTATTACAGATGGTAAGACTTCCTTGGTTTTGATGGTTGAGTAATATTCCACTATGTGTATTTGTGTGCACATGTGTGTTTGTGTGTAATTTAGAAAGTTAAGTCATGGCAACTACCTAGGACCCCATCAGAGTTGCTATAAACATGTGTGAGCCAGGGTCTTTTCAAGTTAGTGATTTTGTTTCCTGTGGCTATCTTCCTAGAACTGAAATTGCTAGGTCATATGGTAGTGCTCTTTTGAATTGTCTGAGGATCTTCACACTGTTTTTCTATAATGGCTACCGATTTACAATCCCACCAACAGTGCACAAGGGTTCCCCTTTTTGGCACATCTAGCTCTTCCCATGCTAACGCTTGGTTTTCACAAGATGGCCTTTCACATAGGCATGGATGGCTCTAATTTGCATTTTCTAACTAGTGTTGCACATCTTTCATGCACCCATTGCCCATTCATATATCTTCTTTGGAAAAAAATGTGAGGTCTATCCATTTTCTAAATGGTTTATCTGGGGAGTCTTGCTAGTAAGTTGTTTGAGTTCTTCCACACCTGCCCCTGCCTTCCCCATCCCCAAGTTCTTAATTGTCTTTTGACTGAATTTGATGTTCTTCACCCTGATGTTTATTGAATGGCCACTACAAACAACTCGGTTCTGCTGGATAAAGCAGTGGGTCTCTCCAGGACATTTTTGGCCAGTCAGTCTTCTGTTTTCTCTCTCTTTATTCTGAGAGCTGCAACAGTCATTTCCCATCCATGCCTCTCTTGAAGAGAACTTGCTCATTTGGTGATTTGTTCCATTTGTAAAATACACTTAGTGTATATACAAGTGATATCCAAGGAAAGATATGGGATGACAGAAACAGTAGTAACAGACTTCTCTCCTTCATCTCTCTTCTTCCTTTATTTTATTCTAACTTAGCCAGGCAGCCCCGCTAGATAACTGACCATAAAATTGGTTTAGCTCATCTTTCTGATGCCTTTAGTTATCAAGACCAAAGGCTTCCAAACTACTCAAACTCTGTCAGCATTTCTGCACCTCCAATGGCCATTCTTCCAGCGTGGCAGAAAACCAAGAGCAGGGGAGGAGGGGACAGGCCAATGACTGCCTTGTTGGGAATACCATCATGGCGCCAATAGGGACAGTCATCTGGAAAAACATATAAAACCAAGCTGTGCTCTCACTGGGGCAGCAGTTCCAAGACCAAGTCTAGGCAGCTGCTTCTCTCCACAGGGACAGACCTGGCCAGGAAGAAGTGCCCATGCCGGGACCTCTGGAACCAGTCTACAAGGGCTTCAGCTCACATTATGTTCTTTCCATCAGGCAATAAATTCCTAACTCCTGACCCTATTTGTCTAACAGAAACACAGGCAGCAAATGTCATGGCTGAAATACTCTCCTCCTTGAATCAGTTCCTACCCCAGGGTTCTTAAACATTGACTGGGAAGTCTCAGTTCCCCTAGAAAAGAAAAAACAAAACAAAACTGCTCAACCATGAGCAGACTTAACTGCAACATACTGCATTGTGAGTAGAGCACAGAGCACCTTCTGAGGCCACTAAGAATGGCCTTCCCTGTTGTCCCAGAGTACAAAGGCAGATCAGCAATCACCTCTAAAGCAGGCTTCTTAATGCTGATGAAACAAGAAAATCTTATGAAACATCAGGGAGTAGTTATAAAACACAGCAATTTTAAAACATGAGTGATAACAGTTGGCTAAGCACCAAAGTGGCTGCCAAAGCCCCAACTCAGAGTTCTGCCTGGATCTCTTGGAGGGTGGGAAGAACAGAACTTCCATGGCCTTTGGCAGGCTCACCAGCCTGAGACCTGGGACAGAGTGCTTCCTCCTTTCTCTCCCCCCAGAAGCATACAAATACGAAAAGTGAATAAACCTTCTTCTGATAATTCTTATTTTGTAAACACAACAAGGGTAGGGGGAGGGATTTAGACAATATATATCATGAATATTTCATTTAAGACATCTTGCTGCCAGGTCTTTCTTATAACACGCTTCTTACTGTTTTCAACTCCTGCAGCTGGAGACAAAGGAATCCCCTTATGGAGGCTGAGGCCCAGGGCCCTCTCTCTTGGAACAGATCTCTGGGCTGGGTCACCTCCACTAGACCAGGGCCAGGACTGACTGATGCAGTCACTGGCATCCTGGCTTACAACTGAAGAACTCTAGCCACCCCAAACCAGACGAGAAAATAGACTTTAATTTTACATGTACAAATGTTGCTCCAAATGCTTAACAGTTAAGAAAAATATATACAAACTTCAGCTTGAAAGTAAGGAAAAACACTCCATAGTAAGGGTTGATATGCCAGTCATCCCAGGAATCCGACTTTCTGTCTCTTGGGCCCGAGGCTCTCTTCTTTGTGTAGAATACTCTGCAGGGAGGTGTGCAGCACCTTGCCCACTCGCTTTCCAGTCTGCAGGACAGAGGAAGGATGGAAGAGAGTACCGCTCATTCCTGAGACACAAACTTGAGAGAAAAAGGTTCCCCTTTCTGTCAGCTAGTCATTCCAAAGTTAGATACACTCTCTCTGACTTATAAAATCTTAAGTTAATAAAACAAACTAAAACAAAAACCATAAAGCCAATAACATTATAGTTACAGTCTGGAAAAGCCTTCACACTAAGAAAAAGAAAAAACAAAAGACGCAGAGCCCCAGGTAGCAAGCAGGAGGTAACAGAGGCCGCCCTGTTCATTAACTCACACTTAGCATTCCTGCTGCCATCACAAGCAGCAAAACTGAGCCATTCTGGATGTGGTGACAGCCCTCTGTACTGTAGTGAAAAGGCAAAGGGAGGCCACAGGGAGTCCATCTGTCTGATGAATGGACAGAGGATGTGGCTGAGGACACATTTCAACAAGCAGTTTCTAATTCAGTCACCACCAAGCCCTGAAACAGAACTGCCCAGGTGGCAGCCAACTCAATACCTGGGGAGGGTCTGTGGTGTGAGTGTCATGTGGAGAGATGCTGGCTGACAGGCAGCATGCTGACAGTGAACACAGCAAAAGGTCAGACAGTCCAAGATTTACTAATCAGTCCCTATACATAGTACATACATGCAGACACTTCAAAAAATCTCCCCAAGATACAAGAATCT
Organism: Uropsilus gracilis; assembly: GCA_004024945.1. Taxonomy (NCBI): domain Eukaryota; kingdom Metazoa; phylum Chordata; class Mammalia; order Eulipotyphla; family Talpidae; genus Uropsilus; species Uropsilus gracilis. The sequence continues at coordinate 8,747 of PVHY01004606.1, forward strand.
TTAGAAACATATTCTGTCTCTGGGGTTCATAATGATTTTAAAAAGAGAGTGAAATCACCTTATCAAGTCTTCCATGTTCACACAGCAGTTCTGACTGAAGTCTTCCACTGACCCCATTTCAGGGAAAGATACCTGGCCTATACCCCTGACCTAATACCCCCAGTTGAGGCATATTCTCCTTAGATCAAACATCTGTGTTACTCCTCACCTGGCCTAGAACACTGGGTAAAATTCCAAGTGTTAGTGAAAAAGCCCATGGAAAGATCTATCTCAAGGAGGGTAAGTGATCAATTCCATAAAAGGCAAAGTCAGGGTTACAGTCCAAAATGACTTGGGAAAGATTTTTATCAAACACCAGAGAAAGAAAAGATGCCATAGTTGTCTATATAGGGCACTAAGGTTCCCAGCACTTGGGAAGGTCTGAACTTGTGCAGAAAGAGTCTGCAGAGGTAGCGATGGCAGCCTGCGCAACCAACCCCACTCTCAGCAGCCCACCAGAGGTATTTGTGGGCTGCTGTCTCCTTCAGGGAACAAGCAGTGAAACAGGACTCCTTGAGCAGGGTCTGCAGACCTTGCACCCAGGCTCTGGGGATGGAGCTCGCTCCCTAGAAGAACTGGGGTTCTCCCATCTACCCACAGCAGCAAGAGCCAACTGGTTTATGACAGTAAACAGTCAACTAAGAGAGGGACTCTGGAGGCAGAGTCTGAGTCTGAAACCTACAGACGGTATTTATGAGCTGGAAAGACCTGCAGGCAGGTCACCAAGCCCTTAATTTCCTCATCAGTAAAAATAAGAATAACAATAGTCTTGCTCAATTTACAGTAGGGTTACGCCATTGAATATATGTCACAAATGCACTTAATACACCAAGCCTGCTGGACCTCACAGCTTAGCCAGCCTACCTAAAACATGCTCAGAACAGTTATGCTAACCTATAATTGGGCAAACGCATCTAACATAAAGTCTGTTTTACAATGAAGTGTTGAATAAGCCATGTAATTTTTTGAATACTGAAAGTGAACAAACGAATGTCCTGACTCAAAATTCAATGTGTGGTTTCTGCTGAATACCATCATTCTGCACCACTGGGAAGTCCAAACTTTAAACTGCCATGAATCAAGGACCATCTGTTATTACCTCACAGAACTGAGGAGGATTAAATGACAGAATGCACATAAAGGACTAAACACAGGGTCTGCAATAGAGTAAGCACACAGTAAATTTATTTTTTAAGTAAATTTTAGATATTGGTTATATTAGTTATACATTTTTAATTAGTTATAATTATTATTTTTAATTAATTGTAATTTCCATCATTTAGATACTGAAATTCCCCTAAAATCCCCCTGGGGGTGGGGAAAGAGTTTCACCTAAAACAAGGCTGAGCCGGGCATGGTGGTGTGCACCTATGATACAAGCCACTGGGAGGCTGAGACTAGGAGTCACTTAAGTTCCGCGGGTTGGAGACAACCCCAGGCAACACAGCGAGACCTAGTCTCTAAAAAAAATAGCCAGGCACGGTGGTGCATGCCTGTAATCCCAGCTACTGGGAGGCCTCAAAAAATAGCCGGGTGTGGTGGCATGTGCCTATAATCCAAGCTACTGAGAGGCTGAGGCTAGGAAACACTTGAGTCTGCGGGTTCGAGACAGCCCTGAGTAACATAGTGAGACCTGGTCTCTAAAAAAAAATGAAAAATAAAACAAGACTGAGAATCACCTGTTCATACAAGTCTTGGGTAGAACTTTTAAAGATTCTGCATACTTCTGTTTTTAAAACTGCACCGTTTTAAAAATGCACCAGAACTAGGCCCTGTGTGTTGGCCACCACACTTTGGCACGTACCAGCTGCCTTCCGCCATTTTCCTGGTGGGGTGGGAGGGAAATGGTGGTCAGCCTGGGATGGACTGAGCTACCCGGTGAACCTGAATCCTGCCAGGGTGAGGGCGGGGGGAAGGGAAGGAGGTTGGCTACTGAACCTCTCTAGTATGCTTCTGCTCCAATCAACCCTCATCAAGAATAAGGAATACACCAATGGGTCAACCCAACCACAGAAACAGAAGACATGAGGGCTGAGAATAAAGGCCCTGGACATACATACATGCCCTGGGAAGGATCCAAAAAGAGCATGGAGAGAACCGCCGAATACAAGAATGAGAGACCTGTTATAGAGACTACCTAATATGCAGTTACACCTACAACATCACCGGGGACTGAGAGCCAAAATCCCAGATCAGAGACACCTTCAGCAAGGCCAAGGCACACCCCTTCTCTGCAGAGGAAGGCCACAGAAATATGACAGCGGCACCATAGCTGAGCTACAAACAAAAACTGAGACCAGTCAGATGAACCATCTGCCAATGGCTGTCCCCATCAAGGAACTTTTCTACTGACAAATGCTGGGAGACAAGCTCCCTAAGCCAAAGGTCTGCACCACAAGGCCAAGAAGCAGTAAAATGGAACAGAAAACAGAATGGAGGGGACAGCCAGCAAGAAGGAAGAGGCACTGATTCATGCCAAATGAGCCCGGACTGGCTGCTGGATGCAAAATTAGGACTGGAAATCTAAGTAGCACAGTCTACCACATCCCAAAAAAGCAGAACTTCACCCAGAAAAATGATATTGCTCCAGAAAAGAAAGAGATCAATGGGCCAAACATGGACAAACAGCAATAAGAAAGGATGCAGAGACACTGGGGAGTGGGGGTTGCGTGGAGTGGGGTGGGGGACTGTTGGGGGGTCTCGGGGCATTCCCAAGGGGATCAACAAGCATACATTGTATAAAATCCAAAAATAATAAAATAAATTGAGAGGGAGAGAAAAAAGCACCAGTTAACCAGTGACCATGAAGACTCCTACTGCGAGGCCCTGCTGTGGACAGCTGAACTCAAGTGTCTTGCAGAGCACACAGAGCAAAAGCTGACATTTGCTGACAACTCAGGATTTGGCAAAGGCATTCTGACAAATGCTTTACCTCCATACCCCAACTTACTCCTCACAACCACTCAGCGGCACGGACACTGTCAGTATCACCTCAATTTTGCAGATGAGGGACAGTGGCCCAGAGCCGGACATGCAGTCTGGGCAGTATAATGTCTTCAGCGCCCACACTCAGGTCCTTGACATACACCCTGCCACCCATCTCCACTTTCAGATAAGATGTTAAAAAGAGACAAGACATTAAGTGCTTGGTGTCCTCAGTGAAAAGTCACTGCTTCTAAGAATGCATTAGAGGAATGCAGATGACAACCTTACGTGCTGTCAAACAGTGACCTCTGGGAATGGGTTGTGCTGTAGTGGTTATCTAAAGCAGGAGAAAAAATATCCAGGTTCAGCTAACACTGGTAATTCAGTCAGTCAGTCAGTGTTAGAAGACTTCTGGAAAGCAGAGGTAGACATGAAGACAAGGAGGTCTGGGAAAACCCAGATGAGCAGAATCTGACTGATGCCTGGGAGAAGCTGCCAGGCCAGAGGGAGACAGACTCATCAACCAATCAGCACACAGCAACTGGAGAGCACCCTAATGGGGTGCTGAGGAGACCCAAGAGGAGCAGCATAATCTCTGAAACAGTTGGGAAGATGTCCTACTATTTGTACTAGTTAGTGTCCATTTAAACACTTCTGGACCTGTGAAGAATGGAAAAGACAGTCATTCTTCAGTCCCTCAGTTCCCATAAAAGGTTAGGAAACAGGAGGAATTCAATTCCCTCATCAAATCATAGTAGTTTGGGACTCTTGAGTTTCAAGCGATTATTTACAGTATCAAAGTCCAACACCCTCAAGTAGAAATGCAGAAACATGGGATCAGAAAGGGGAGGATAAGGAACTGCTAATGAGAGGTTCCTTGCCTCCCATCTCACAGACCCGATAGCCACCACCCTTGACTAGGTCAGCAGACATCCAGGTCACACGAGCTGTTTGCCAGGCCCCGCAGTTGGTGTCAGGGGTGCATGGGAAGAATTCCCACGGTGTGACCAAGGGGACAGGAAGCAGCAAGTGGTAGCTGGCCATCATTTGCCTCAGAATCAGAGCCTCACCTCCATCATCTCGAAGATGCTCTCTGGATCCAGGCTGCCTTTCCCCACTTTTCTCATGCACGTCACGACCCCTTTGCTGGTCACAGACACCAGCAGGCTGGCCAAGGAGCAGGCCTCTTCCTGAAGCGTAGCATCCACCACGTGCCGATAACCAATCTGCAAAGCCAGGAAGCAAAGTATACATGTGGGTAACACACATCCCAGATTCCACTCCTGACAGCTTCAGGGGAGAATCTCTACACCAGCAGAAGAATCTCCACTGCCCATCCAGACTTTGTTTTAGAGTCTGCTCACACAGAAAACATATGAAGCAATGGTTAATAATTCTACCATACATAACTGCATGAACAGTGTAACAGAAGCATGAAATGGATTATCAAGGGAGTATAAATAAATGGAGTATTATTTATTCATCCAAGTCAGAGGCTACCAAGGGTTTTTACTAGCGGGGCACAGGGAAATATTCATATGTGAGGTCACAGGGCTGTTTCAGTGATGACAAAGATGAATCAAGAGGCCCCATGCTAAGAGACATGCTCAAGAATGAATCAAGTACAAGTGGTTTTTTATTAGTCCCAACATCCTTCTGTCTGAATGCTCATTATATCACAGGTTCATGAAGTGACTTTAGAATGATTAAATCTAAACTCTTCAGTCTTACTTTGATATAATGAATCCTGAATGAATGAGTGGCAATTCTAGCTAATACAGGCCCCTTTGTATAATCTGAGGTAACACCAGTTATAAATCAGTTCAGTCAGATGTCAGGGTCCACAGGCTCCTATGCAAATGTAAAAACCACACCCAACAGACAGCCAAGACCTGCTCCAACCTTCATACTTCATAGCTGAGGATCATCTTATTATTATTCAATAAGGATAGCCCCTTAGAGTATCAGGAATTAGAGGAGATAGGTAAAACAGGGTGTTTCAGTGAAATGTGTGGTACACCAGACACTACCTAACTGGCTACTCTTAACTATGAACCCACTCACATGCTCTCAGGAATGCATCATGCCTGCCAATTAAAAAGAAAAGAGCTGCTCACTGCAGTGGTTTCCATTATAACCAAACTAATGGGTGAGGGTTAAAACTACTCCTATACAAAGTAGGAAATTATACCTTTTCAATCTACTAATTAAGCTTACCCAGCTGGAGCTAAAGAGGACTCACAGGAAAGAAATAAACCCATCAGTAAGCCAACCCTTTAGATAAAAACCAAGCTTATACTTTGCACAGGGTGACAATGCAGGGGACATTCTCCACACTCAGCCGGATGCAGTCATAAGGGTCATCGGACAGCTCAATGTCCTTTGACCCCTCCTCATCCTCCAGAACACGAACTCTTGGTATCCTGGAAACAGAAACATTATTAAGATTCCAATTTACTGAGGGGAAGAAAGAGAACTTATTTCTCTTGAGACTAAGAGTAAAAATTCCTGTATCTCACAAGATAAAATTATGCTAGGCCTGAATTTTATCATTCCTCTCCCCATCACCCCATCAAAAGCACACAGTCAATACTGTAGTGTGATAAGTAGGAGTCTTTTTGAAAGATGATGGCCAATCAGATCTATCTGCATGGGAAAAAAAAAGAATCTTAATCTACATCTCACACTATATACATATCAAAAAATCCTTACCAAATGGCTACAGATGTAAAGGGGAAAGATAAAACAACAAAACTTTTAGAAGAAAAATTAAGAACATCTTCGTGAACTTGGAACAAAGATTTCTTGAACAGAACACAAAATGTGTTTCCCATAAACAGAAAAAAACAACAGATTAAATTAAATTGAGATCATAAACTGCTAGTTGTCAAAAAAACACCATGTAGAAACTAAAAAGGTCTTTAGTCTCCACAGTGGAGACAGTATCTGCTATGTGTATGTGTGTGTATAAACTGATATATTACCTAGTAAAGAATTCCTATCAAACATAACAGAACAACAGCCCAACCCAATAATAAGATGGACAAGACTTAAAACAGGGCTTCATCAAAGAATGTATTCAAGTAGCCAATAAACACACAAAAGTGCTCAATTTAAAAGTTCGTTAGGAAATAGAAATTAAAACTACTAATGTGATACCAAGACATGCTCACCAAAACAGCTGACATTTGGTAGACATGTCATTAAAAAAAAAAAAAAAAAAGCCGTTCACACATCTTCCCAACCCTATGGGCACAATATGGTCCAGCAGAAGGGTTAGAGGAGAGGCTCTCCAGAACAGTCTCTATCCTTCTAAAAGACCTTAATTGTACAAAAGGTCTCTCCCTATAATAGGGGCCCAATGCCTCTCTGAGTCCCCAGTTCCCATCCTTGCTGCTCAGCGCTGTCTCTGCTCTGAAAAGGATGTGGCCTGGCTCTGCCTGTGACAGGAGGCTTCTCCAATGTAAGCAGCTGGGCTTTACCATCCTGGTGTACAGTTTGCCCAACACCTCCCCCACAGCCAAAATGCCTTGTCTGGCTCTACTCTTTCTGCCCTGGTGCCCAAGGAAACCAGCTGGCAGACAGGGAATCACTTCTGAGGCTTGAAGTACAACAGATGGCAACTTCCTTTCTCCTGCAAAGAGCCCAAGCACAGGCTGCCAATGCCGGTGGCATCTGGTACTCAAGGCCCCACAGTGGCCATGAGTGCCAGGGTCACCCCTCAACTAGTCTCAGCTAGGAATCTAGTGGCTCCTGGGGTGGGGGACTCTACAGTTTTCATTCTCAGCAAATATTCCATCCTGCAGTTTCTTATCTAAATTTCTTTAACTTTATTTTTGCTTGTTTTGTTTTAAATTACATCAAGTCTAAATTCACCATAGAAAAATTCTAAAATTCATATAAATGTTAAATTGCCCATAATATGAACATTAAAAATTAGTCACAATGACCATCTGGGATATATGTATTTCTTCCAATAATAAATAAAGCCATTAGCAAAAGTAAAATACCAAAAAAAAAAAAAAGACACTTAATGTTTGATTTTCTACATTAAAAACCTATAATGATGCTGATTTCAGCCCCTGGGCTGGGACTTCAGGATGCTTCTAGTTCCTCAACATTACAAGAACCTATGATGAATATCTGAGAAAACTATCTTTGCTCATTTATTCAATTAATTCCTCAGAAGGGTCTAATCCCCAGTATTCAATACCCCAGGATCCCCCACCATTACCATAATGTAAGCTCTCTCAAGAGTTAAACATCCCCACCCACACATTCATTTTCAAATGCCCAAGCTTTTCCCAAAGGACCTAGTGTATAAGGGTCAAAGAGGGGGAGGGGACTGAGGAATAGGGGTTGGGAGTGGAAGGCGACATAACCAAGCAGTCTGAGGAAATGTCACCTTCAAAAAAGTCTAGAACGCCTGTTGTCCAAGCATTGGGAGGCAAGAGGCTTGAGTTCATGGGTTCGAGACTATCCCAGGCAACTTAGCGAGACCTAGTCTCGAAAAGCAGCCGGGTGCTGTGGCAGGCGCCTGTAATCCCAGCTACCTGGGAGGCTTGAGTCCGCGGCACCCCGGGCAACTTGAGTCTGTAGTACCCCAGGCAACATAGCAAGACCTAGTCTCAAAAAAAAGTCTAGCACTCTGTCCCTCACTTGGCCTGTCTGCGAACCACAGTGCTATAACCATTTCCTGCTCTTACCTCAAACCAAAGAACAGACTGCTACCCTGCTTTTAGCACACTCAGGCATCTAGTCAAGGAACATCAGTGCCAATCTTGTGAGAGGCATTGTCATGCTGGGGACATAGCAGGGCCCAATGGAGCTTTACAGTAACAGTATTGGACAGCTGACCTGCAATTGGCTTCTTTCTACACTTTCTATTTGTCTGTGTTTTCCTAACATTTTTCTACAGGGTACATTTTTACTTATGAAAAAACAATATAAAAATACAGAATATATGCATACATTTAGCTCTTACTTATGAAATTTGTTTTTCTGGAGCTTAACAATAAATGCCACCACTTTCAAAGCCCCTCGGTATCTTCATCCACGTGCTTCAGCAGGAATTCCCACAGGGTACCATGACAAGTGTCTGGTCTGGATTCTCCAGAGGCCCATGGGGTTTTCAGAAGACTGACCTTGTATTAAAGAGAGCGGCCTTCACAGCAACGGAGATGGCATCAAACAAATTTCCACCACATTCCAGCAGCTAAGGGCAACAAATATGAGAGGGGAGAAAAGTAAGCACAATTATTTACTTTATGACTCCAATTAAAAGACACTGGTTCCTCACTACTACACTGCTGGTAGGAATGTAAACTAGTTCAACCACTATGGAAAGTGGTGTGGAGGACCCTCAAGCTAATGAAAATGGAACTACCATTTGACCCAGCAATTGCTCTTTTGGGAATCTATCCAAAAGAGACCTTAATGTGAGTACAAAGGGACACCTGTGCTCGGATGTTTACTGCAGCACAATTTATAATTGCAAGGTCATGAAAACAACCTAAATGCCCCAAAACGGATGACTGGATGAAAAAAATGTGGTATATATACACGATGGAATATTACTCATCAATTAAAAATGATAAATTCAACGATTTCATAACAACATAGATGTATTTAGAAGAAATCATAGTAACAGAAACAAGCCATAAAGAAAAAGACAGAAACCAAATGGTTTCACTAATATATGGGATATAGTGAAAAAAATAAACAAAAGCCTTGAGGAAAAGTCAAAACAAGCTAAGCACCAAACTGAAGCGTACAACTTTGAGCAGGAGGGAAAGGGAGGGGAGGGAGGGGGGGGGCAAATCCTTGAAATTACGATGTTGTGAAATTTATATATAAATAAAAAATAAAAAAGACACTGGTTCCTAAAAAAATGCAACAGAATGTCTAAAATAAAGATGACACCACGTGGTTGCTGTTTCAGCTTGCTGACACCATGTGCTCACCCTAATGGCAAGTGTTGCCTTGTCAAGGCTGGGCTTACAGGGACCATGTGTGCACAGCCACAGCTGCCCTGTGTGGCTACCACCAAGGCCTCAGCTTGCAGGAGGTGTCCTCTAGCTGATCTTGCCGTAGGTTGGCCTTGCACTGATGAGGGACTGATGACCCTGATTTTGCCCCAGACACCTACCAGTGGCACTGCAAGTGTCACTCTCATTTTTGCTGTCCGATGGCCCAGTCTCCCAACAAGTGAAACCAGGTGGCCACTATGCTATAGCTAACACCAGGTTCATGCTTAATATGCTATACCTGATGCTTTCACTCTGTGTGTTTTATACTAGGTATGAGAAACACTAAGGACTCTCATGAGTCTTTACCCATAAGCATAACTACTGACTGCACTTACTGTGCTCATCCAGCAGGGAAGGTCAGAACACATTTGAAGACATTAATATGTAGAGGCAACACTTCCTTCTTGTCCTCATTTTAAAGAAGTCTTGTAGCTAGGCATGGTGGTACATGCCTGTAATCCCAGCTACCAAGGAGGCTGAGTCTAAGGATTACTTGGTTTGTGGGTTTGAGATAACCCTGGGGCAGCACAATAAGACCTAGTCAAAAAAAAAAAAAAAAAAAAAGCAGCAGCCTCAGTCTGAGCTTATAAAATAAACCCAATAGGGCTGCACCACAAGAAGGACAGGAAGTCACCATGAAGGAAGGAAGGAAGGAAAGCCCTGTATTTCCATGTGTTTTTGTTCAGTCTGTCTCCTTTTCATCTAAACTGTGAACTGAAAACTAGATGCTGTCATATTTGTTCATTCCTGACGCCTCAGAGCCCAGTAGATGGGCTGTCATGAAGGGGGATCCTGGTGATTATTTGCAGAAGACAAGCAGACCTTGAGCCTGGGCCTTCCTGAACTCAGCAATCAATAACTATATCTTGTACATCTCATTCACAAAATTCTTGTGAATTATGTATATCTCACTCACAAAATTCATTCAAGCCCCATGCAAATCTCTATTCTCACTTTAAGGTCTTCAAGAAACCTCCTCAAGGGTAGACACTGTCTCCCACAGCTTTGCATAATCACTGCTTATGGAAAGATGACCCCTAGCTTCAGCAATCAATAACTATATCTTGTACATCTCATTCACAAAATTCTTGTGAATTATGTATATCTCACTCACAAAATTCATTCAAGCCCCATGCAAATCTCTATTCTCACTTTAAGGTCTTCAAGAAACCTCCTCAAGGGTAGACACTGTCTCCCACAGCTTTGCATAATCACTGCTTATGGAAAGATGACCCCTAGCCTGCATTACTGCCTGCCTTTGTGCCATAGCTCACCTGTCTAACACCTGACTAGCTCTTCTTTACTCTGGGTCTGAGCTAGCCTGCCACACAGTAAAGGGCCCCAGCCGGACTCCGGAGTGAGATTATCTGGTGTGAACCCTGTCTTTACTAGCTAGCAGCATGACTTGGGTACTACCAAACTGCTCTCATCTGGTAGAGGATCAAAATCATACCAATTTCACAGAGATGTTACTAAGGTTGAATAAGTTAGTTTTTATAAGGCCCTTAGAACATAGTATTAAGTATTTTCAAATAAATACTGATCTGCTCTTTCATTTTCCCATTGTTGTCCTCAACAGCTTCCTGAGATGATGTTACACATGCCCTTCACTTTCAGCAATGGCAAGCAGAATCACTGAGTAACCTGGGGAGTTTATTAAAATGTACCGGAGGCCCAAAAATGTGTACTTTACTCATCACAAGGTAAACCTAATGATCAGCTAGGCTTGGAGACCACCAATTATACTCTACTGTTCCATAATATCTGTGTAAAGTTTTGTGTATAGAAAGTGCGAGATCAATGCTGACATCTGTTCTTACAGTGTGGGACCTTCGTGCTGAAGAGGACCGCATTCAAACCTTCCTTGCCTGGTGAGAAGCTGCCTGTTGTTCGTGAAGCAGAGGCCTGACTCTGAGGGCAGTGCTGTTCCTACTACTCTGCCATATCCCACCAAGACTGGACACAGCCTTTGGTTTCATAGTTTCTAGCTTATCACCAAGAGGAAATCCAGCGCACAGGAGGCTAAACCATGAGTATATGCCGAGGGGCCCTCTAAGGGCAGACACCAACCATCCTGCCTTCCTTATTAGGTTGCAAAGGATGAGTCCACTCAGGCCTCAGCCTAGCTGCTCAGGTTCCTCATAGGATACCACTCAATGGGGTCACCCAGGCATCTTTGGGCCTGATATGATCCTCTGCCACTGGCTGGTTACATGTCCTCTCAGTTCAGTTTTCCCCTCACACACAAACCTATGCTTCTTTGCTGGGTGACTACAAGATGACAACCTCAACACTTCTGGCACCTAACAGGTCCTAGAACCTACCACCTTCCTCTCCTGCCATCAGACCAGCCCAATTAAGCAAGTGTTTCTGCTGAACCTTGTGGTACAGCCAAGAAGCAGAAGATGGAGAGACCCAAAGTAGCCAGACTGGGCTGTGTGAATGGACCTGGATGAGCTGGGAGCATGCGAGTACAGGAAATGTAGGGGTACAGAGAGGCACCCCAGCAGTATGGCCAGCGCAGGGTAGGTCTACTCTTTTTTAAATTTGTATTTATTTTGTTTCTCATCACTACCTCTGTGTCTCCTTGTCACTTTCCCTTTTAACCTCAGAATCCTCAGGATGCTTATAAATGACCACTAGTTTTGGAAAGTATTTTGAATTATCAGACTATGTGCTACATGTCTGCGTGTCTACTCTCTTCAGAGAAAAAAAAATCTCTTGCAACAGAGGCAGAGAAGGAACAGAACTAGAAAAGTGGAGAACACATTCGGTCACAAACACACATCAGGGCCACAAATCTTACAACGGGTCTTTTAGGGGTACCTGCTTGGTGGGACCGTAAAGGGACATCCTGCTCACTGAAGATAAGGAACAGCAAATGAACTTGTAATTTCATTATTTTACCCACTAGTGACAGGCCTAAACTTCAGAGTAACAGTGTATTTTTTGGCCATGCTCAATTCACTGCCAAATTAATTTTAAAATATCTAGAAAGCACTGCCCTGTTTTGGGCAGGGTCAAAATTTAAGGAAGTGAAGCTGCCAGGCATAGTGGCATGTGCCTTTAATTGCAGCCTACGAAGTGCAAGGCCAACGCTAGGAATGGCTTGAGTCTGCGGGTTTGAGACCCACCTGGGGCAACATAGCGATACCTAGTCTCAAAAAATAGCTGGGCATGGTGGCGCATGCCTGTAATCCTAGCTACCTGGGAGGCTGAGGATCACTTCAGTCCATGGTACTCCAGGCAACATAAGCCTGCGGTTGCCCGGGCAACGACAACAAAAAAGAAAGTGAAGCTGTTTTCTTCATAAAGTTCATTATCAGGTACACAAGATCTGATTTACTTTTAGCTTCATCAAAGGATCTATTTGTTCAATGGCTTAGCCTTGTGTTCTAATCTGAAGAGGAAGATGCAGCCACTAATTTAGAAGATCACAAAATTTAATAAAAAAGGAATAAAACAGACCCAAAAGCAGCCTGTACATGAACAAGGAGTGGACTGCTCCATTATATAAAAGCCAAAACTAATGACAAATATAAGTTTGTCAGGTGTCAAACTCCAGACAGAGGAGTACTTGGCAAGAGAAAATGGAGGTCTGACTAAAAGACACTGGAGCACAAAAGATCAGGATGGTTAACAAATGTTAGTGAAGTGGGAAAGCCCCGAGTACACAATAATGGACTAATGCAATATAAATATAAATATACATATATATGCAAAAAAAACAAAATAAAACATTTACCAGATATTGGAAGAGACCAATGGGCCAAACAACGAACAACTGAACATCAACTTAACCAACAAATCGCAGAAAAATGGGAGATGGAGTGACTGGAGAGAGGATACGGAGGGGGAAGGAGGGATCAATTAATGCATAAACGTGACAAATCAATAAAATTAATTTTTTAAATAAAAAAAAAAAAAGACACCTGGAAGAGCTGACTATATAAGAAGGACAGAGGACCTCAGGGCCACTTGGGAAACAAGGGATTCTGATTAAGTGGGCTACAGGGTGTTTTCAAGGAGGATGACGGAGGGTCGACAGCAGGCTCTGGCATTCAACAGACCTGGCTTTGAGATCCAACTCCAGCTGAACCGCAAGTCAAGATCTCTTTGCACTCCTTAACCTCTCTTCTGTGTCGCAGCTCTCCCACTTACATAACAGTGCACTACTGCAGGGCATGTGTAAAGGCTTTACATAAGGCAAGTGGATGTAAAGAGCTCATCATCATTTATGCAGAAAAACCAGCCAGCTTGTCTAAAATCTGCCTGTCAACTCTATCTGGCACCCTCTAGAGAACAGCTCTTGTTTTTTCCTATCATGACAAGTTTGGTGGATAATTTTAGGTACTACTATGATATAAATGCTTATAACTTTTTTTGTAGGATGGCATTATGCTGCTATAATTAACTATAGTATTAACTATTACCACAAAAAACTAAGTAAGTGCTACTACACATTTTTTTGTATTTAATTTTAAAAAATTATTACAGAAGACTGTCTTTTCCCAACTACTCTCACCCTGGAAGCTGAAAGGAAGAGGACGAAAGCAATGGGATGAAAGTAGGCCCAGTGGTTTCCAAGACAGGCAGAGTGTGGCCATGCAGCAACATGACACTTACCAGCACATCAACATAGAGAATCCAGCAGTGCTCGCGAGGATTAATGCAGAGGGACTTCAGGTCAACGCTGCTCTTGTTGTTAAATATCCGGTACAGGGTGTTAGCAATCTCTGTGCCAAGGTCATCACCTCCTCGACCTTCAAATTCAGGGGTAGCATTGGCTGAACTATATAGAACAAAAATAGAAAAGTAAAGTAAATCTTTTCAAAGTCAAAGAACAAAGGGGCAAGCTTGATTCTAGTTTCCCTGTGGAATGAAGAGACAATGGTGTTCCCCACTTTTCCAGTCCACAGACATACTCAGTGAGCCAGACCATGCCCTAGATTTTTCAGTGTGTGATGGATGATCCCACTGACTTTTAACAGAAGCCATCTTTATCTAAAGAGAAAACAAGAAATGCAACAGTAAAGTGAACCTCAGCCAACAGCACATTCTCTTATCTTTAGAGTACAATAAACTGTCTTTTCTGGAGGGGTCAGGATGCAGGGAGGCCTAGAGAATCAGTGGCTGACCGTGGAGTTGTTACATTCTGTACACCAGCCCTAGTTTCTCAGCTTTAGAAGACACTTTCAAAACAAAACCACAAGGTAAATACAGCAACCTTTCTGGAATGATTTAGAAGATATGTATGCTAGAGTTACATCAGAACCTCTAAGTTAACATTTCCCTGAGAAGCATGAAAATTAAATAAGACTGTTGGCTGATTAAGTATTAGGTTACCCTTTTTACCTTATTTGCCATTTGTTAAGAGAAAAAATTTTTCCTTTGTGGTCTCTTGATATGGTTACCCCAAATTACTTCAAAAAAAATGAACCGGTATCAACATTTGCTGCCCTAAGCATTACTTACAAATGCTTAACAGGAAATTTTTGAGGGTTATGGCTTATTAATACAAGCAAAATCTTAATAGGAGGTAAGCAAATATTACAATAGTCACTCTATCAGAATGAATAAGGACAAGAAAACCAACAAACCAATTGCTTTAGTATGGCTTCCATAGTCACACAGAAGCTTTCTGGTTTCCCAGTCCACCTGTCCAGCTGCTACAAGCTAGGCACTGGAGACACAGAGGTTGAACAAAGCAGATGCCAAACCCAAGTCAGTAGTTTAAATGAAGTATCAGGGAGCAAACAGGGGTGTGTGTGTAAAGATGGTAGGACTTGGTCCGGCCAGGGACAGGCAGGGGATTCCAGCCAAAGCAAAACCTGCTCGAATGCCCATCCCATTTGTGCACCACTGAAAGAAATCTCACCTAATATAGATAAATGTCCCTCCTGCCTAGTCCATTCTAATATTGGTGTAGGGACACATACAAAAGCAATCAGATTGTATGGCGGTTTAATAACTGCCTTTCCAATTATAGTCTTCCTTTACCACTATGAGCCAACAGAACTGCAATTTCAAATTCCCAAGAGAAACTTCATTATTGCCATAGCAACCTCAATGTTCCTTTACTGCTTCTGCTGGACTCAGGCACTGAGCCATGAAAAGCAGCTCATTTATGGTGAAATAATCAAGTCACCAGGGACCAAGTTTATTGTGCAGACAGCAAAAGACAACCTACTTTTAAATTAGACACTAAGCAATCAATATTAAGTCCCAACTCATTTGTAGAGATTTCTATGTAGACAAATCCAGTCAGATGCCTATACTTAAAATGTTTACCTCTTCCTGATTATAGTGAGTACATCCTCCCAGATGTGACTAAGTACTGGGGACCAATGCTTCAACTTACTCTTCTACAGCCCTGGGGGTAGTTTATAGAACTTTCCCCAACTGGCTAAATTAATCTACCTACAAAAATCATTTCTGGTTCCTTTTTTTTTTTTTTTAACTGAGCAAGTTAAATTTTTTAATCAAATTTTATTGATTTACCTGGGCTAATTTAAAGTGGAAATTTTACCCAATTTGAAATTTTTGTTTTTAACATATTATTCTTTTAGAGAAAGGCTTATAAACTCATGAGCCCATGACAGCTGCTGTGTGTGGATGATGCTCTGGTCATCAAGTGACTCTGAGGAAAAGGCTGAAAGGAAGGAAACTGGTCTGGATGGGGGCTGGAGTGCAGTGTTTTGGGTAACATAAAACAAACTAGAGACTCTGTATTCTATATTCTGCCAAAGAATGAAGGGCTAGAGAAATGAAGACCCCAACCCCTCACCAGGGGCACTCGCATATAATGTCTTCTGACAGAGCAAAACAGAGCTGCAGGCTGGAAAGTGCCTTGGAGACCATCTCCAGAGGACACAACGAAATGCCTGCAGAGGTTGGGCAGCTATATGCCTATGAAAAAGGGTCACAGAGAATTGGTAGGGAATGAGAGAGATGAGGGCAAACTCCAACCTTCTGAGAAGGTATTTTAATTCATTAAGCTTTAAAAACAAAATGTCTACACACTAGCTAAAATCTCAATTGGGATCTAACCTGCAGTATGATACTATGAGACTTCAGATAGTGTGATTCTTTCACTATACAAAGAGGGAGACTGTAAGATTTTTGAATGTTGACAGTATTTTCTGACTGTTGCAGACCACACTCCTAGCACTTCAGATGAATTAACTCAACTATTTCTAAAACTTTACACTACTGACCCCATTTTATGAGACAGAGAAACCAAGTCACAGAAAGATTATACAATCTGTCCAAAGTCACAGTGCTAGTGATAGGGAGCTAAAATTTAACAGGCAGCCAGGCCTTTATCTGCTCACTTCTCCAGATTCCCCTAGAATAATGTGCAGTTAGGCATGCCTGGCTTGGAGCCTAACCTAGTTAGACTAGCTCTCCTGGGGCCTGTCTTAGGTCTCAAGGTAATGAATGGGTCTCTGGTATTGGGAGCTATTACTAGACCACAAGAACTGGAGTCAAAGGAACACACATCAAGTGTGTCCTAAATAAGATGCTTCTCTATTAAGTATAAAGTTTAAAAAGAGAGTGAACACAGACTTGTAATCCTAGCCCCTGTTCATATGCATCACAATATATTCTTTCAGCAGAGGAGTACATACCTCCTCTCTCATAAGACCAAGTGCTTTCTATGTTTACAGCTACCAAGATCAATTCAGATCTTTCATAAAGTATCACCCAAACCCTCTTCCAGAGCTTTTGAGAAATCACTTACTGAGCCAGATAAACTAATAACAATCCTGAGAACACTGCCCCTCCCAGTTTCCACCCCTGCTGTCTCATCATCTCTTCTCTACTCCTCCTGCCTGGCACATCTCTGGCTTAATTAAGGTAAGCTGAGATCAAGGCCATGACAACCTGGAATGGGACTTTAGATACTAGGCTCATCACTGTTTCCCTTGCAGTTCATCGAGCCTGAACATCTGTGGAATCTTACAGTCCAGTGAGGCCAGGCTCAAGACAGAAAAAGTGCTTTAGTGGGCACCTGGGGCAACATTAATGTTGGGTCTTACACTACCATTAGTCATACAGACTTGAGGCAGGTCCTCATTGCTCTTATTCTTCTTGTGCTCATTTCTGAATCTGCAGAAGCTTCCTACAAATGGGTACAAGGCCAGTAGCCCACTTCAAGCTCTTCATTATCAGTCCTTGCTGGAAGCTTCTGAGAGAGTTATCTCATCAGCTTTGGAGACTTTCAGAATACAGCTAGTCTCCAATGGCTTCTGCTCTTTCACCCCTCCCCCCCACCACCACCACCCTCAGCCCTTCAGCTGAGAACAGTACTTCCTTCAAGCAGCACTATGCAAGCAAGGATGAGAACAAGTAGCTTCACCTAGCAATTCAGGGCTGGAAGTTTCTGGTTCAATATGACTGAAAAACATGCAAATACATTTAAAAGTAGTCAAGATCCCAGAGAAAAGTAGTAAGTGCTCACACACAGAAACATCTATGAATGCCACATTCTCAACTCTTCCAGTTAAAAACTGAAGCCTCTGAGAAGCTAAACCAGTTCCTAAGCTTATCAATATGGCAGTCAGAGATAAACTTGATGGACCGCCACCTAGTGGTAGCCCAAGGTGGCACACAAGTTTGCTAAATTTTCTTGGGGTTTCCGAGGCAAACCACTTTCCCCAAACTTTCAAAGTTCTTATTTAAAATTACCTATTCTCAGGTTATAAGTAACAAAGCAAAGAAGGTAGTTTGCTCTCAATTTAGTGAAGGTTTCCAGGTAGCTCTGGAACAGAGCTCAGGAACCCCAAGTCTTTACTACTCCATGAATATGGGGGTGAAGGTCAGTACAGCTGGGTCACCTTTCCAAAGGAAGGACATTGTTCTCAAGACAGGGAAAACTATGGGGGTGGGAGCAGATGTCCACCTCAGGAGCCATGTTATTATTCAATGTTGACAAAATCAAAGCAGAATGGGTCAGCAGAAAAGCAACTAGTTTTCTGAGCACCCTTATTGCTGGAACACGGGTGTTCAGAACAAAGGTGTATGTCTGGTTATGATGAAGGGTTGCTCCCCAGAAGACTCAACTGAGGTACTGATTAAGGTGACAGGCAGCAACACATGGTAATCCTACCCTTCCCTGTAGAGAAATGAGATTTTATGACTCTCTGTGTGAGTCTACCTGCTGAGCTGATCCAACTGAGCCTCTTAAAGCAGCAAAAGTGTGCAGCAATGAGATAAGATCCTTACGAGTAGTTGGGGGTGGTGGCGCATGCCTGTAATCCCAGCTAAATGGGAAGCTGAGGCAGGGGATTGCTTGAGTCTGTGGTACCACAGGCAACAGTAACCTGCGGCTCCACGGGCAAAAATAGCAAGACCTAGACACAAAAAAAAAAAAAAAAAAGAAGAAGAAAAAAAGGCTTGTCTAATGGCAGTGACCCCACAGCAAAGCCCCAACGGAGGAGACCTACCATCAGCTGATGGATGTCCCTTCGAGGATCTGCTCTTCCAAAATATAAGGCGGAGTCATGCCCCCAAAGCCAAAGACCTGAAGCATGACTGAAGGAGCAACAAAACGTGGCACAGACTGCGGAGATGAGACCCACCAAGACCAAAGGTGCTCCAAAAGCAGTACAGGAATGATAAACAGCACGTTCTACCAAGTCCAGGGAAATCGCACCCACACCAAGGACGAGGAAATGGATTAAAGAAAGAAAGAAAAAAAAAGACTGAAGGACTAAACAAGGACAAACAGCAAAAAGAAAGGAAGCAAACAGACCAGGGGAGATGTGGTGTGGGGGGGTATTCCCATGGGGATTAGCAGTTATACAATCATATATTGTAAAATATGCAAAAATAATTTTTTTTTAAAAATTAAAAAAAAAAAAAAGATCCTTATGAGATTCAGTAAAAGTACCTAGGAACTGGTGATTCTGGGCCTGCTGGAGTTCTCCTACAGAGGGAGAGAAGAGTAGGAACCACTCTCAGCCAGGACAGGGGTTACTCTTAGAAGGCAGATCTTGGGAAGACAGGCTCAAAGGCTCCTCTCACTCTGGAGCTGAGACAAGAAAAGGACAAGAGCAGCAGGCTAACCTGAACCATGTCCAGACATAGTCACAGCAAAAAGTGGTTCCTGCATCAAGCATCTGAGGGCAACGCCCTTTCTTTGGTGTGGTTAGACTGACTGCCTTAGGTCTTCCTAAGATGAATGAGAGGTAGAAAATAATGAAGAGGAGGAAGAAAAGGAAAGCAAATTATAGTTCTTCATACATGTATCTGCTCAACTGTGTTTACACATTTAATCAGGCAAATTAAGGCCAAGAGAGGGATTTTCTTCCATCAAAAGCAAAGAAAGGGAGAAGATGGAAGCCTGGACAAGGTCAGGCATCCATAGTGACTTAAATGATGGGCCAGTTTCAGTGGAGAGCTGAAACTGGTGAGAGCAGCTGGCTGGAACCAGGAGAGGTTCTACCCATGAGGGGTTGGGGTCAGGGGGGAAGGAAAGGGCTGGAAGGAAAACTGTCAGAAAAACAGACATGGTTATGTTCTGGAACCTCTAAGCACAACAACTTTCTATAAAGCTGACCTCTCTGCAGACTGTATGAAATAGAAAAAGCAAAATCTCAGAGTCAGAGAGACCAAGCTGGTATTATTAGCTCTATAACCCTAGGAACAAAATTTATGCTCTCTGAACTCCATCTCTCTTACACTTAAAGATCAAGTCCTGTGCTTGGAAGTGTGAGCGGGAAGACTAACTTGTTATACAAATATGGGTGAGCATCTGTGCAGAAAAAGGCTGACACAGCAGACCCAGGGTAGGTATCTTTAGAAGGGTTTGTTTGCAACAGTGGCGCTCAACTGCTATCTGGGAAGGTGACTCTCAGAGTGGTCTGAAATTGCTGGTGCAAGTAATGCTGAATACTTTCTTGCTTTCTAGGAGTCTGAAATTTTAGTACATGTTAAGCAGAGAGTGCCTATGTAACCAAGTCCCTATACAAATCTTGGCAGAAAAAGGACATTGTACCAAAAGAGGAAGAGACTAATGGGTCAAACATTGATCAAGGAGTCACAGGAAGAAGGAAGTGGGAGTGACGGGGGGGGGGGGGGGGGGGGGGGGGGGGGGGGGGGGGGGGGGGGGGGGGGGGGAGGCGGGAATGGTGGGCCATACATAAGGGAATCAACAACTATAACCAAGGTTGTAAGAAAATATTAAAAAAATTTTTTAAATGTTTAAAAATCTTCGGTGCTGAGTTTCTAATAGGTTTTCTTGGACAGACTCATCCCAGACACTACTGCATTTTCACTGTTCTAACAAATCATAGCCATGAGGACAACTATGTTAAGTCCTATAAGTCCTTCCAGCAAGCCTCTAAATGTGGAGTGGTCTTGGGGGAACCTGAGTATATATATGTATTATAAACCTGCACCCAGTGTAAGCTAACAGTGATCCTTCCCCACCTTAAGAAACCTGTCAGGAGGCCAGGCATGGTGGCTCGTGCCTGTAAGCTTCAACCTATGAAGCGGCAGGGGCTAGGGATTGCAGTTCGAGTCCCGCCTGGGGCCCATAGCGAGACCTAGTTCCAAAAAAGTAGCTGGGTGTGGTGGCATGCGTCTGTAATCCCAGCTACCTGGGAAGCTGAGGCTGGGGAATGCTTGAGTCTGTGGTACCCCAGGCAACAAAAGCCTGTGGTTCCACAGGCAAAAATAGCAAGACCTAGTCTCAAAAAAAAAAAAATGCTGTCAGTTGTAAGTGAAACTACAGAGTAAAGAGATTGGGCCAGCAACCCAATAAAAAGCCACAAGCCCTAGAAAGGGGGGGGGGGATGACAAGAGGAAGATGATAACGTTTATGAAAAGTCCACTGGGAAAAGTAACTGCATGAGGTATTCATTCTTCATTATTTCACTTCCTCATCATCACCCCAGTGCTACTGATGCTACTTCATGAATAAAGAAACAAGGCATGGAGACACTGAGCAACTAGCCTGAGGCCACACATTGGCCTGAGAAGGAAGCAAAAGCAAGGCTGGCCAGCAGCCAGTGCTGCAGACTCCTGGCCCCTGGCAGCATCTGCACTGCCTGTCAGGATACTTTGTTGGCCTTAGTTCTTGTTCCGCCAAGCAAGTCGTGAGAAATTTTCTGCAAAGCTAGACCAAGAAAAGAAACAGGGTATTTTACATCAAAGGATGCTCATCTACATCTGCTATATTTCAAAGCCCAGTAACACCCATCACTTCATTTGATTCTCCACACAACCGTGCATTCTGCTGTGGGAGACACCCTTCTTTTCAGACAGGGAAAATGAGGCCAAGCAAGAGCGGGACCGGATCTGAGAACCCCCTCCCACGTATCCCAGAGTTTAGCACACAGGATGCACTCAGTAACACCAGCTGCCTGGATGGATGATTAAATGAAAATAGAATAAAGGTGGGCTCAACAAGAAACCAGTAAATCATTTTTCTTTAAAAACATCTACACAGTACTGACCAGTCAACAAAGAACTCCAAGTAACCTTCGTTTGGCTTCTCCAGCTTCGGCGTTCCCATTTCCGCTTTCACTCCCACCAAGATGTCTGTGTGACCCTGCAGACACACAAGAAGGTCCTTGCTCAGAACAGGCAGTCAGGCACCCAACCATCTCACTTCTTTCCCAGACACACACCCCTGGGGACTCACTCAGGCGCAGTGCTAGGATTTGGAATGTGGTCCTTAGAAAACATGAAGGGTCCTTCATAGGACCCCTCTGACTTCCTGAGTACAGCTTAGGGTTTGGATTTCCCCAGGAACAACTTGCACTCCAAATGCCTAGAGGAGCCTCCAGCTGGCTCCCAAGAACCTCCCTATCCTCAACCTGGGCTCAGGCCGTGGCCACAGTACTCACCATCTTGACCCTGGCAGACCCACTGGTGTTAGACACCACATCAGTTTCTACTTCGACACACCGGTAGTCCTCGCAGCCGCGGCCATCCACACGAAGGTCTTCCTAAGAGCAGCAAGCGCAGTCTTATTGAGCTGGAACTGATTCACTCCTCTACCCGCAGAGAAATGTGCAGTACATAATCCCCCTCTCTCAGTGAATTACCCAAAATTCTGTCTCTATAGCTAATAATGATATCACATTTGCATATGTGAAGAAACAGAGACTCCGAGAAGTTAAGTGATTCATCCAAGGTCCCACAGCTAAAAATGAGTTTCTACCCCAAGTCCACCCAACGGAAAAGTCCCTTCTACATAACACTGGACAGGACAAGCACAAAACACAGACAAAATCTGAACAAGAGACAACATTGCCTCATTCCGATTCTGAAATTGTACCACAAGTATGAGTTGTCAGAGCGACAGAGTAAAACTGTCTTACCACAGCCTTCCTGCTCCCCAAACTCAACAAGAACTACTCTGTCGACAGCTCAGAACTATCAGCTGATATCTTCTAAAACCAGCAATCTCTAGTACGTGGTCAGTACACTCAGAACTACAGGACAATCTGATTTTGTATATCATCTTACTGGGACATACCATGCCTGTTTGTTTTGGTCAACCATAATCGATTTCACCAGCAGGTTGAGTGATTGTGACAGAGATCATATGATCTGCAAGGACCACATTCTTGCCTTCTAGCCATTTACAGAAGTCTGCTAACCCCTGCTGCAGAGATGGGGTCGACATACTACTTGTTCCTAATCCTCATTTATTCCCTTCTTGCTCACAGATCTCTATTTTAGGCTGTGGTTACTTATAATTCAATACTACCATTACTTATCTTGTTGCTCAAAGTGTTCCAGATCTGGACACTGGGAGCTCCTTTGGGTTGGTGCTTGCATTCTTTCAACATGCCTCCAATCTTTTCTGAGCACTTCTTTACTTTCCAATAATACAAGATGTTATGGCCTCCTGTGTTTTCCTGCTCCTATCCTGGATCAGTTCTTTCTCCAAGGAGTTTGGTTCATTTTACTGGAGAATGGTACCTAAAATCTAAGACCAGGGTATTAAGTAGGTTCAGTACTAGTGGAGAGTCACGGCTACTAGACCTCAGCAGACAGAACTAGAAAAAAAATATATATATATATGTGCTTACCTATCTATGCATGTGTGCACACACACAATTTTTATTTCTGATATCTATTAAAAAGTTATGTGAGATGATGGTTCACAGGTGATAAGGTGGTGGGAGAACTATGGGGTATACAATGATGTAAGAAATACATATACATAATTAATAAAAATAAAATTTAAAAAGTCATGTGTACCTTCCTCCTTGTCATATTTGTAAATTCTTTCTCAGTGAGAACCTGGCTCTCAGATTTATCTCATCTAAGTGTATATTTTTGTTCAAAACCTTAGTATACATACACAAAAAGTACTTTCAGAACTGCTAGCCTATGACCCTGAGAAACAAATTTACTAACAGAACACAGTGCTTGTGAGTTCTGTCTCTGACATAGGTGACCCAGTCATACTGTTTTCTAATCACCTCACCTAAGCTGTTATTCATTTGGACCCTTTTAGGATCACCTGAAACTGTGTTCCAATTTGGATTTCCATATTCTGAGCACTTTTTTGTTACTTATTTTGGGGTATGCACATCCCATTTCTAGAAGTAAAGGCTACGAGAAAAGGTATGCTCAGAGAAATGGTACTTCCCCCACTTATATGCCCACTGTTTTTTTCCTGTCTCCTACCCACCAAGACATGTAATCAAGCTTTTTAGCTTTTCATTCACCTTCCCTGTACTCTCTTTGCACAAATGAGCAGTTTCATGTGTACTTTTTCTATCCCCTTCTTTGTTATATGATAGGTGACATAATAAATATTTTCCCCTCAAAATACATAAGCATGAAATCAATCCAATCCACATAAACATTTTAGGAAAGCACTTTTTTTTCCCCAGAAAGAGCATAATCAGTTTTACCAGATTCTCAAAGGTGTTAATGTTTCTCAACATGTTAAAAAGAGTCAGTGTTCTAAAGTTTGTAACTACCAAAAATTTATCTTTAGGGGGAGAGGTAAAATCAGGGGATGGATGGGCACAGGAGATTACGATGATGGTTCACAGGTGACAAGGTGGTGGGAGATCCTCAGGATAGACAATGATGTAAAATATATCGATATATATACCATCAATTTTTTTTAAATTACTTTAAAAAAACTTATCTTTAGAATTCCAGTCTAGCCGTCAATGTGACTTTTATTTTTGAGAAAAATACTGAAAGCAAACACTGTATGCTCCAGCCATATAGCACTAACTACCACCATCTGTCACATTTGTCTCAGTTCTTTCACTCTCTCAACTCCTGTTAAAGGGGAGAAAATAAACTCCGCAATCAATTAACAGGGGGGGGGTTAGAAGGGAGAAGGGAGGACAGAAAAAAAAAAGAAACCTAAGTCAGGCTGAAATCCCTTTGCAGCCCATTCACTCCCAGTTGTCCCCTCCCTGGAGGTGAAACCAGTCCCCCAGAACTGAAACCCATCCAGAAGGGAGGCCTGCATTCTTTCTGCCCACAGCTCAGCTATTAACCATGTTGAACTGCTTTCTGTCTCCCTGGCTAGCCGGTCAAATCAGATGACGCAGAACCCCTCTGCCACAACACCAAGACAGCTCTGCTTAAACAGCAAAACTAGCAGCTTGGCTCCAGCTCTTTGTTCACTAGGTGTCACAAGTAGACAGACAAGAGCACACCACCATTCAACGCTTTCAGTCAGCACTGCCTTCCTGTTTCTGTGTCCATTTTACCCAATGATGTCCTGCAAATCTCTGAGCCCCCGACCAATGAAATTTAACTCTTTTGTTCTGTCAAGCCCCACTTCCCAAAATAAAACATAAGTCTCTTTTCCAGGCATTCAGGAAGACGGATTTGAGTCTTGAGGCTCCTAACTCATGCTGACACATCTCAGCACTATAGATCCTTTTTTCTCCCATACCCCAGGTGGCATATTTTTAAGCATTCATGCACATGGGAAAGATGAGCTCTGGATTTCTCAGTAGCAGAGGCAACTCCTATCTTGGGTCTAGGAAGATAAGTACTTGAAAAACAATAGAATTTCAAGTCTAGTCGAATGAGCCTCCCCAACAGAACTCCACCAGGTGACCACCACCCCCCCCTTTTTTTTTTGAGACTAGGTCTTGCTATTTTTGCCCTGTAGAATGGCAGGCTCACATTGCCTGTGGTACCACAGACTCGATCAATCCCCAGCCTCAGCTTCCCAGGTAACCGGAATTACAGGTGCACACCACCACGCCCAGCTATTTTTTGGGACTAGGTCTTGCTATGTTGTCCCAAGCAGGACTCAAACTGTGATTCCCTAGCCCCAGGTGCTTCATAGGTGGAAGCTTACAGGCACAAGCCACCGTGCCCGGCAAGTGACCCCCTTTTAATGGAGGCTCTCAAACTCTATCTCTGTGTCTCTGACAACCTTGTTTGCTCCATCCTCCAGGTGTGCCCTGCTTGGAAAGTGAAAGTCTGGGCCCAAAACATCATTTACAAGGACCCCTTCAAGAGGTTGTATGAGCAGTCACTAAAAGCTTTGCCATGTGCTCCAGGACTGGTCCTGCCATTAGCAGCTTGACAAGTCCTTGCTCCTCTAGACTAGTTTCCTTGTTTATAAAAGATGGAGAAATGTATTAGATAGCATGATACTGATTTATAATAAATACATTTTTGGTCTCCTGTCTAGGATTCCTGTCTCACAGATCCCAAAACCCTTAGATACCATAGAGGTGAAGAGTGTCTTATTTTTCATAACAAGTCCCAGGTTCATAGGGGAACCAAGGCCAAATAGAGGGTTGGAACTTTTAGTCTCACACCTGATTACTCGGGGGGAAAGGGGCTAGGGATAGAATTAATTGCCACTGGCCAATGATTTAATTAATCATGTTTATGAAATAAAATCTCTATAAAAATCCAACATCCAAAAGAAGGGAATCTGAAGATCTTCCAGGTTGGGGAACCAGAAAGAATCCATACATACTGGGACCCAATTCCACAGGGACAGAATTATGTATCTCTTCATCTGTTGATTCACCTCCTTTTAATACCCTTTGTAATAAACTAGCAACCTAGTAAGTAAACTGGTTTCCTGAGTTCTGGGAGGCATTCTAGCAAATTAATCAAATTTGAGGAGGAGGCTGTGGTTCTGACCTATAGCCAGTTGACCTATAGAAACACAGATAATAAGCTGGACTTGCAGCTGGCATCAGGGGAAGTCTTGGAGGAGTGAGTCCTTAACCTATGGAATCTGACTTTATCTCCAAGTGGATAGTATTTGAATTAAAGTTGAATACCACATTAATGTCAGACTTACTTAGTGACATGGAATTGGTAACAATTACAGATGGCCTCATAGATGCTTCTCTAATTCCACAGTTGTATAAATTAAAATAGCCATAAATATTTGCAAAAAATGAACAGTAGCTATCTTCTGTGCATTTACAGTATGCAAGATAATGTGCTGGCAATCTTATGTAATGTAATCCGAGTTACCATTTAATCCTTAAAATAACCCAGTAAGGTAGGTATTTTTTTATTTCAATTTATGGAGGGGGAAACAGTCTGAAAGACGCTAAAGATGTGACCTTGGCATCAAGGTCACAGAGTCAGTGAGCAGCACTTGAACTCCAAGTCAGATCTCTTAACCACAATTCCAAACAGTCATCTGCACTTCATAGGAGTGCTGGCACAGGTCTCCCTCAAAGGATCAAATTGCTGGCTGTACCAGTGGGTCCTGATGATGATGGTAACAACTCTGAAAGCAGGGAGGCCCCAAAGTTATAGGTTTCCAACTACTACTTTAAAATATCACTCACTTTGAAAAGATCTTGTCTCACACCATTGCTGTGACAACTCTCTTGTTCCAGCACAGGGCTGAAAAAATGTTGAGAAACTGGGTCTTGCTAGATTTTGTCTTTTCAGCCTTTAAATCATTCTCTGCTCCCAGGGGAAGGCTCAGCGGAAAGGGTTCAGGTGACAGGATACAATAGTTAACAAATTTTTCTTTCCAAGTATACATAAATTGTAATTTTTATTTTCAAGGAAGAAAGCATAAGAAAATACAGGAGAAAAACAATTTAAAAAAAAAAAAAACTGTTTGACCTGGCTCGGAGCTGGTGCCCTACCACAATTTTTATTTATCTACAGGATTCAGGAGCAAAGGAATTAATTCACATGTGAATACTTAAATACTTTCACTGCCCTGAAGTCATAGCACCATTTAAAAAATCAATAGCAATGTCAAGAGCTGAAGGAAACAGTTTGGAGAAGAGCCCTGTCTTTCCAACAGAGGAGACTAAAGCACCTTTCTAGACAAGGGCTCCTGATGCTAGGAAGGCTCCTGGAGACATGCAAGTTGTTCCCCCATGATCAAAACAAGCCTGGCATTTGAGTGTGGTGGGAGGAGTCATCTTCCAACTTATATTTAAGTCTCTGCTGTCAAACACCAACTTTGTGACCTTCAGCAAGTTCCTCAAGTGCCCTGTTTCTTCATCTAAAAAGTAAAAACCACCCCACCTGGGAGTGTTATAGGAGAATGGAAAAGCCTTAAGTCATTCACAGGGAACCCTCAGCAAGCTCTCTCTCCTCAGCAGTTTCCTTCCCTGACTTCTGGGGTACCTGTATTAGCTCACAGACTCCTCAAAAACCAACCTGGAGAGAGGAAATTGAGACCCTAAGTTTCAGTGTCCTGTATGTGACAGAGTGGAAGGACAGATAAAAGTAACTGCTCAGTTGCTTTTCCTCACACCCAGGGAACCCAGTCCTCTTACACCTTAATAGAACCTGACAAGTTGGCCCTAAGAATTCAACATGCTTGCAACGATGTAAATATACATATATTTATATATATATATATATTTATATATATATATTTATATATATTTATATTTATAAATATATATTTATAATATTATATACACACAAATACACATATATATATATAAAATCAGAAAAACTTTTTGAAAAATAAAAGAATCCATCTGCTTGGAGAATGCGACACTCAAGTGGTCCTCTGAGGTAATGTGAATACCCATTACATTGCTCTGACCAGTCAATATTCAAAGCTTATTAGAGAAGAACTGAGACCAGAAAGCAACCCTCCAGGAAAGGGATGACATGTGGTCTACCTTTGCATGTCTAGGCCCAAGACACAGCATGCAAACCTAAATGTTGAACCTCACTTCACTTTCCAAGCCGGCTGAGTGGCCCTGATCTCCTCAGAAGGCTGTGATTCCGTTCACCTTTTGAAGTGTTAGCATGCAGACTCTGTGGCCAGGGGTCCGCAAATGGAAAGGCCTCAGGGCTGAAAATCAAAGGGTAGGCTCAACTCTGCAAGGTTGGGTTGAGCCCACAGAACTCTGCTTAGTTCTGTGCTAAGCCAAGTTCAGCTCTCCCTTTTTCATGGTGCTCCCCCAACAAATGTTTACAATTAAAGTCAGATTCACAGGAGCTAAAGCCATCAGCTAAAATGCATTTCATTACAACTGCCAAGAAAAGTCAATGAAATGGCTTTGACTAGGCCCCAAGAGGAATGCCTCATAGTAGGCTCATCAGCTGCTGCAGCCCAGTCTCAACCTAGGAGAGCCAATCCAAGATCCAGGTCAAGGCCATAGCAGCCAGTAATTATGAAAGCTGGTTGTGCCTACCGCTCTACTGAGGCCATTTAACGGATCACCATCTACCTCCACTGCCAGACCAGGGGTGGGTGCCTGACCCAAAGTCCTAAAATCCAGAAAATTCCAGTTCATTTTAGTCTGAAATTGATTCTTCCCTTGAAATCTGATCTGTGATCTGGGAAATACTTGAGTAAAGAGAGTTGAGGACAGTTAACCAGTGGTGATGTAAAAGGGAGGATGAAGAGGTCACATATAAGTAAATGCACTGGAGGTGTTGGGGGTGGTGGTGGCAAATGTTCCCAAGGTGAAGGGAAGTTGGAAAGCAAGAAGCACCTAAAGACTTTTCGCCCTTGCCTTGATCATTTCTCTTAAGATCATTTATCAATCTCTAGTCTTCCAAATAAAAAGAACGTAAAACCAACAACCACAGTCTCCAAACTGGTTCACTATGAAGGTTGGGGATACAGTGTTGATGATTTAAGAAAAAAATCACATTTCCAAGAGAAAAAAACTTGAAAGTAAGGCAACATGTCTTCAGGGCTGATCACATGCCAGGTGCCCATATCCTCTTATCTCATCAATCTTCACAAAGCCATTCTGCTCCCAGGTGGATGTTCTCATTTTACACAGCAGGGTAAGGGGAAAGAGCTCAGCTACTCAGGTGAAAATTCTTATTGTGAATAGTGGAGCTGGAAAAGGAACCCTGCTCAGTCTGTCCCTATGTCTTCAAACAGAGGCAGAAAATCATGCGACCTCAGGTAGGGGGAGGACACCTGCAGCTGACTCAGGGTTAGACCAGATCTTGAGTCAACGTGTAGTGGCCGCATCAAAATCTCCCAGCTTGTATGGAAATGCCCAGACCCGGAGATTCTGACTCAGAAGACGCGAACACAGCATGGAAATCTGTACTTTGTGGCTTTAGGTCACAAGGTGCACTTCAAGGCTTCAGAATAAATGGGCTGAGATGGAGGTTAGCAATGTCTTCTTTCAAAGACTAAGGAACTTAACACAAATCACAGGCCCATTCTCCATACTCTCTTGTCCTCATCTGTATACCAGGTTGACTCTCACTAACTGCATCTCTTGAACTCCCTCTGCTGGCTTCTGCTTGGGTCTGGTTAGTGGAAGATAGCAGGAGATAAGAGAATGGCCACATACACACATACCTACCCTTCCGGAGCCACATTTCTCACAGTGCCTTCATCTACCCAGCTTCCTTTGGGGAGCTCTTCTTTCAGGAATTAGCTGTCACTGACATCTGTAACATTATTTCCTCCCTTGATTCCTTCAGCCTAGGAGGGCAGTGGTTGCTAATCTTTGGGCTTTTCAATGCCTCTTGTCTTATTGGTTTCCTGAAACCTGCCCCTATTGCAAATAAAGATCCCTATATATATATATCATGTCTCCTGATGTCACGAAATTATATTCCATTATCTGTCAGTACTTAAAATGATCTTCCTCGTTTTCACCAATCTCTATCCCATCGCCCACCCCCACCCTCAATCATGTTTGAGCCTCACAATTCTGTTTATTCTCTCCCCCCCAACTCAAGCTAAACTAAACAGTTTTTTTCTTCCTGGGAATAAGAGCTTGGAACTGAAGTAGAAGAGCTGATTTCTTACATAGAGGAACTGTAACCCCAAGAGTTGGGAAGTAACGACATTCTTTCCTCCACATGTTCTGAGGAACAGAAAGTCAATCTGAAGAAAGACAAGAAAGCAAAGGCATAAAAAGCAGCAGAGCTGAGCAAGGGAAAGCCTGAATTCAAACACCCTTGAATTCTAGGAGAAACACTTGGAGAAACACTTTGAAAAATAAGTTTTTCAAAACTTATTTTTTGATTGAACCAGTTTATTGGCTACCACAACTAGCAACATGTATGGTAAGGTTCACTGCAACTGCTCTTAACCAGTACATCAAGATGAAATATCCCCAAAATAGAAAAGAAATCAAAGGCTGAAAAGAGATGGCAGAAGTTGAAACTGACCACACTAGACCAACAGTGAAAAGCAACACCAACATGATTAGGTCTGTTCTGGCAAGAACAGGAATCTAGAAAGGCATTGCTTAAAATGCACTGTTGGCCCCAACCTACCATCAAGGCTCACCTGGTTCCGAGAACATAGTCCTTCACCCAATGAAAGAACACTACCACAGGAAAGAGACTAATGGACTTAACTAGCAAACATAGAGTGGGGTATGAAAGAAAGGAGGGGGCAACTGAGGGAGGGAGGTGGGGGAGATACCCCAAAAACTATTTACTGAGTTAAAAATAAAAAAATTTAAAAAAAAAGAAAACAAATGTCTCAACAATTTTAGAATCAAGTCAACAGACAGCCCATGCTAGGCTCATTCACCTGTATTCTGACCTTTACTTGAAGGTATGAATTCTGTTTTGCTCCTCTAAGAGTACAGAATTTTATTTTACTTCATAAACACAACAGTTCTTATGAAGAGATTTACTTAAAGTGAATTCTCTAGGCCGGGTGTGGTGGCATGTGCCTTTAATCCCAGCCTATGGAGGGAGAGCAGGACTGGGAATTGCTTGAGTCCGTGGGTTCGAGACCCACCAGGGGCAACAGAGTGAAGACCTAATCCCAAAAAATAGCTGGGCATGGTAACGCGCCTGTAATCCCAGCTACCTGGGAGGCTGAGGCTGGGAATCGCTTGAGTCCGTGGTACCCCAGGCAACGTGAGTCTGCAGTTCCCCAGGCAACATAGGGAGACCTATACTCAAAAAAAAAATAAAAATAAAAATAAATAAATACAGTGAGTTACACTACACTGCTCTGTGATAGACAAGAGCTGAGAGTTTATCACTGACTGTGGTCATGTTACATCCATGGTACTAGTGAGAGAGATTGATTTAAAGGCCTGACTTAACTCAATGTTACTGAGTACATACCAAGTGTTAGACACTGGCTAGGCCTTAAGAGAACCTACCATACAGATTATTATCTTCCTTCCAAGGTCTACAGTGAAGAAATGGTTGATCCTCTAAGATTTGTAGGATCAGGCTTCTGGTCACCTATACAAGCGGATCTTCCACCATTACCCCCCAGTCCATCCCTCCAGCTCCCTACTTCCTACACCTAGGGGTGTGTGAACTCACTATCTCTTCCTTCGGGAAGGCTCAACCACAATTCTGTGTCACTCTGAGGATTCAGCTTAAATGCCATTTTCTTAGGGAAGCCTCCCCTGATTCCCAGCATAGATAGGGTTCCTGTTTTCTTTCTTCACAGCACACACAGCACTTATTTATTACAAATAAGCGCAAAAGTTCTGTACTTCAGTCTCTTCCTTCAAGCAAGGGAGCTCCATAGGGGCAGCATCCTTCTATCTCTAATGTAGCTCAGTTCTAATTTGAATGAACACTAAGTTCTGAAGACACAAAGGAAAGACATTTGACATGGATTTTACTCCACCCCTTTAGGGAGGCCTTCAGAGCATGACAGTCTCAGTATTCTTTAGCTCCTTTGCACTCCATTAACTATATCATTCCCTTGGTATATATCTTACATTCCATTGCCTTTGCTGTACTCATCTTTGAAAATGGAATCAAAAGCTGATGGAAAAAACGAATGGCAGAGGCTGAAATTGACCATACTGGAACAAAGGTGAAAAATAAAATACAAAATAAGTTGATCTGTACAGGCAAAACTAGAATTCCTGCTGGGCCTTGGAAGTTTTAGTTTGGGAGAGATCTCTAACATGGAAAGTTACAGGACATACTTGTCTTTCCTTGGAAGCCCACCACCAAGCCCAACATTCTCCAACTCTCCTTCTGGAGTGGTCAAAACCAGGGAGTGAAGACAGAATACACATCTTAATAAGAATTGCCTTTAAGGACTTTAGTTCTCCACTGGCAAAATGAGAAATTGCAACAATTAAGCTATCGGCTCTGGAGTCGCTTTTTCAACACCTTTCCCTCTTTAATTGTAAAGCGATTTATTATTTCCAAAACACTTTCATCTCTGGTGCCTCCTCGCTCAGTGACGGAAAGCAGGCCAGAAGTCCATGCAGTGACAGGGGAAAACTAGAGATGGCCCTAGGGGAGATGTTTTCGAGAAAGAGACTACCCACAGCTTCCAACCCGGGTTTACAATTCACAGACCTGAAAGCATATATACAGTTCTAAACGCAGTTCACCGCCCCGTCCTACACAAACGCCCGCGTTGGCCAGCTTTGGGTTGCAAATGCCAGCCGCAAAGTTGTTTAATCAGAGTGAACCCAGTTTTGCCGCAGCCTAGCCGCCTTCCGGGCAGAGGCCCGGCCGCAACTCGTAGGGCCAGGGAAACCCAAAGGCCAAGGCTGACTCCGCTGCGGTAGCTACCTGGACGCCGTGCACGATGTACACCTTCTCCGCCTCGCTCAGTGCAACCGACGCCATGCTGCCGAGGTGCCCAGCGCGCCACACGTCATCCACCCGCGTCGCCCGCGCTGCACCGCCCCCCGCGGCTGCGTCACTAGCCTGCGCGGCGGCCGCTCCTGCAGCCGCGGCTGCTGCCAGTGCCGGGTGCTCGATGGGCTTCTCCTGCGCGCCGCCGCGTGTCTGGCCGAGCCCAGGGAACCGCGGCGTCGCGTGCTGGGGAGCCATCGCTGCAGCCCGAGGCCGGGTCCCAGGTCGGGGGCTGCAGGGGGAGGCCACGGCGGCGGCGGCGGGAGCCCCACCGGAGGCCTGGGACTGGGAAACTGCCTCCGGCTTCACGGTCAGTTGGAAGAGGGAACCAGGGTTGGGTGGAAATGCTGGGATTCGGTGAGAGGCGCCGGCTGGAGTCGGGCCGGACGACTTACCCGGAGAAGCGCGGGCGCAGATTGCTCAGATAGAGTTAAAGTGGCAGGTCGTTTGTGTGTATGTGTGTGATCGTGATCGAAAGAGACAGACTGAATGAGGGGCAGCGGATATCGTGATTCTCGCTGGGGAGGCGGTAGTCACTGTCTCCCTCTCCACCATCCCAGTCCATTTGCCCAGTCTCTAACGTGATTTAAGAGAAGAGGCAGTGAAGCCCTCTTTAGGTCCTTGGTGATAAGGGTCCAGCTGGTCGCCGGCGCTGGCAAGGGGCGCGGTGCCCGGGTATCCCCAGTGTTCTAGTGGTCCCCGGAAGCCCCATCTTATGGTTGAGATCACTGGACAGCTGCGGGCGGGGGAGCCAGCCCCTGCAGTCGCTGAGTGGAAGTGTGGGCCTTGGATATCCCCCGAGGATACCTGCAAGGTGAATATGGGGTCACTGAAGGAGCACACATTAAGGCGGGGCGCACAGGATGTGGTACAGATTTTAAAGGGGCCAAGTGGACAAATGGGGAAAAGTTAACCCAAAGTAATTTAGCAAAGATATCAGATGGCTTTTCAAATATCCGATTTTTTAAAAACCGCTTTGATTTTGAAAGTGAAAGTAAACCTTAACAGCTTGACCAAGGAATGAGCCAAGTTTTCTCAGAGAGTAACTTCAATACACTTCCACAGATGAGTATTGGGAGCTTACCTTGGATGGGATCTTTGCTAACTGTGGAACCCTAAGACAAGTAAAACATAACTTGTGGGCCGAGTGGAAGACTCTAAAGACAACAAAACCAAAAATTACGGTGGTTAAGAGCTCTGATGGTGTCACAGATGGGCACACTGGGGTGGAAAATGGGTCAAGCAAGCCTACAGAGAGGAAATACCTGCTCACATTCTTAAGCACTAAACTGCTGAGCCCCCAAAGTAATCACTTCTTAGGAGACTGGACATTAGTTGTTTCTTATGTCTCTGCGTAGGTCTCTACTACAGGGAAAATGTCTCCTAGGGTTGGACTTTGCCCTCCAGAGAAATGAGAAAGGTGGAGCTAGAAGGGTTTTGTCCCTATCTGTTGTGGCATATAGATGTCTTTCTGTGTGGTTAGACACCTGGATTCTACATGAGGAACTTTGATATCAATGTTTGCTGATGTTCAAAATGACCTGTAGATTACTCAGAAAGGAGAGGCCTGGATGTGGAATTTTAGTAGCTAGAATATCTAATATATTGAATTTAAAGGGCAGCATCAAGTGAACACATCAGAAAGGGCCTAGGAAGTCTGAGTTCGGATACCATGGAATCATCTTTAGATAAAAATCATCTTATGTCAAAGTATAGAATATTTGAACTGTTCCCCTGACAGTTGACTAAAGATTCCTTGCCAGCAGAGCATTGGCAGTACTTGCTAAATGATACAATGAACAATGTCTGACATGGTGAGCCAAGCAGATATAAAAAATGTAGACAAAATCTTCATGCTAAGTCTCTACTAAAACAATCACACCTTCACTAATTTTTCTACTTCAATGTTGCCAGAACATTTTTATCATGTTGTTTGTAATTATGCATTAGGCTTTGTTAAAACCCATAAGCTTAGAGTCCTTGCTGATCTATTAAAGCAATTCACATGATGGAATACTATGCATCAATCAAGGAGGACAAACATATGTCATTCGCATCAACATGGAACTAGAAAGACTCATGTTAGCAGAAATAAGCCAAAAAGAAAAAGAGAAATACAGGATACTCTCACTTATATGATGGCTATAGGGAAAAACAAACAAACTAATAAGAAAAAATAAAAACAACCAATGGGACTGAACAATGGAGCTAGAGAAGAGGAGGGAGAAGAAGGTGGGGGAGACAAAGGTACAAAAGAGTAGGATAATAACAGGTGTTAGGAAGTGGGAAGGTCCCCGGGGTACACAGTAATGTAATATAAATATAAATACACATATATATGCAAATTAAAAAATTTAAATTAAAAAACCAACCATCACAGATAGTTGACATTCTCTGTGGATATCTCTTCTATTCCCCAATATACATTCCCAGAAATAATAATCAGTATACTGGATTTGATGTTTGCCATTCCAGTGGTATTTGAAACTTTTAAATCACACATCAGTAAATAATAAGTTATTTTGCATGGTTATAATTTTGTAATTATGGCACTGCTGTAATATGTATACCTATCTATGTAACTTGCTTTCTTCCCACAAAAGAAATTTTTTAATTAAAAAAAAAAAAGCAATTCAAAGACTGTCAGTGGCAGAGCCAGAATTTGAGAGCAAACAATCTAATTCCTGACCATCATCCTCATGCTCATGGAGTCTCATCCAGACTCCATTTCATTCACCAGAGTATTTGGTGAAGGAGGCCTGTATAATGGAGTTGATAACTGCTCTCCATAAGCTATTGCTAGTTTAATTCCCAAAGCAAGGAGTATATTCAAACTTATACTCATATCCCTTGAATCTTTTTT
This sequence comes from Uropsilus gracilis, assembly GCA_004024945.1. NCBI lineage: Eukaryota > Metazoa > Chordata > Mammalia > Eulipotyphla > Talpidae > Uropsilus > Uropsilus gracilis. The sequence goes on from PVHY01004606.1 coordinate 44,579, forward strand.
TTTTTTTTTTTCTGAAGGCACATGGAACCTGGTGCTGACAGGAAGTTCCGTGTTTGTTTTAGCCCACCCTTTTAGATAAGGGGAAATTTATGTACAGGTCAAGTAGAACTTAACTAAAAGTAGCTGAGGAAAGCCCTCAACACCAATAGATCTGTATAGGTTGAGTTAGGCATGGAGACCCAGATTTCAACCTTGTGCCTCACTCCCAGGATAAACATCTAGAACCTCTTCAAACAGGAAATATTTGCTGTGAGTCCCTAGTGTTCTTCTGGACCTAAAGAAATGAGAAGCTGGAAACACGTGCCTAACTAAATATAGTTTAGGATGTGCTATGGCTAGGGAGCACAAGCACTTGAATCAGTACATGAACAAGACAATAAAATAAAGTGCTCAATTGAGACCCATGGTAATTAGAGAAGGGGCCAACCTATAATAAGGTGCTAATTGTGTAAGCCAGGCATCAGGGCACCGAGGTAAAGAGCTGCCTCTAGCCACCAGCTGCAACAGTAACATAGAGCTAAAGGTAAAGAGCTTCAGCCAACCACCAGCGGCAACAGTAACTTTACAGAGCTGGAGTAAATCTGGCCCACCTACCCTGACTTAATGAAAGCAATTAAAGGTGATTACAGAAGAGCTGCCGGGCAGTGTTGAGTCCTTGGTGCTAAAGTTGCATAGCTCTTAAAAGCCCAGCAGGGGAACATTTTACCCCCAGCCTTAAACAGAGGTAGTCAAGTGTTAGGCCTTTTTCTCTGCATGTTCACCATTAGTCTTAACATCCCCAGAAGAGCACAAGTGGGCGGCTACTGTTTTCTAGATAAATCTGTTTCCTTTAAACACTGTATTTGTTTGGCCTGCACCTTATCAGAATACTATGTATAAACAAGCTGTCCTATTCTGCACCAGCAGGTCTGCAGTGTCTTGTGGTTCTAGAAATTCTGTAATCTTGGGATTACAGTGATAGAAAAGTTCATGGGAATGCGTGGGTAAAGCTTATTATTCCCTCTCAGAGGAAAGATCTTCCCAATTATTTGCTTTTGAGAGTATGACGGAATACTTGCTCTTTGTAAGGTATGTGTGACTAAATGGGGTCATATATCCTGACTAGCAAATCTGTAAATATTTAAGCACGTATATGTACCCTGTTGGCTATAGAAAATAGCACAATCTAAGGCAGAAATGGAAGCATGCTGTCTGGGTACTGGCCTCTAAATAGCAAGCAAGTGCCTTTCAGCCTCTAGTTTCTCCTGTTTTTGCATTTTTTTTTTTAAAAAAATCATTTGTTTTCCTCTTTGGAAAGACTCCCAGAGTGAAATGACCAGGTCGTTCCAGGGTCTCAGCTGTGAAAACGAGACAATTGTAGTAGCATGTTCCATATAAGTGATCCGGAAATATCTGGAAAACACCGTCTCTGATAGTCTCCTCCAAACTGTAATCTTCCTGATATGGGAGACTTGTAATTGGGCCCTGAATTTTCTGGGCCACCAGGACTAGAATGTCTACTCTTGTGTGTCAGCATGGATGGAATTCCTTTGGGTGGGATCTGTACCCACCTGAGGAAAATAACTCTGGTAGAATAAGTATAGATCTGGCCAAGTTCTGTTCAATAAGTTTTGACTTTGCTATGTACAAAGTGTCTTTCTAAACCAAGAAATAGTTGTAGGGAATCTAGAAAGACAGGTTAGTTTGGAAGATATGATCTATGATGGAAAGATTTCTAGGTGTTTACACCAGAGAACTGGACTTTGCCCCATACTTGCTTTGAGCAAATCAGTTAACCTTTCTGTACCTCATTTTACCTTAAAATGCGTCTGTTCCCAGGTTGTAAAATTCAGGATAGATTCTGGATGTACAAATATTAGAAAACTGAAAAATGGTCATATTGAATTTAAGACTTTTAAATCTCTATTTGCTGTTTCGATTTTTTCACTTAAAAAATTAAATGAATTAAATTAAAAAATTAAATGAATGAATAAAAGGAAATGGTAATAACTAATGCCACATTAGAGTGAAAAAAACTGAAAATGCTCAGGAAAATTGCTAAGAGATAGGTATTGATGGGATTATCTTTTTGAGTGTTGATGAATTGAGAGTAAAGTTTTGGTAAAAGTAAAATCTTAAAAAATTAGCAGAGAAAATGTTGAATTTGTTCCATAGAACAAAGAAACCATAATCTCAGCCTTGCAAGAGACCTTTGTCTTCCCATTTTATTGATGAGGGTACTAAGGTTCAGGGAGAGTAACTGTCTTGCTGAAAATCATGAGGGTAGTGAGCAACTGCAGGTAGAGGTCTGATCTCTTGATGTCAAGCCTGTTTTCATTCCAATTCACTAGCCTGTCTATGTGCAGAGCGCTCCTCCAAATGCTGAGAGCCCCTTGTCTGGTAGGCAGGAACTGAAGCAATACAACAGCCTAATTGCTCAGTCCCAGGCTCCTCCCAAGGTCCTGCTCTTGCATTGTCATGTGAGTGCCTTGGACAAATGGGAGCAGCAGAGACCTGAAAGCTAAGTGGCTCCCCTTCTTCAAGCCTGGTACAGTTATAATAGCTAGTTCCACTCTATTCTCCCCAAGTCTTTCAGATCTCCCCACAAGCATTTTCACTTTTAGTCCCTAAAATGGCCAAACTCTTGCCTGAGTGATGTCACAGTGGCTGCATGTCTGCACATGGCACAATGTGGGGTCAGGTGCAATTTTCAGCACATTCAGGGGGAAACCTTTGCTGGCTGGTCTCTGCCTAGCATGGGTAGATTTTCAGAAAAAGCAGTGTGCTCGAATTTGGCCACACAGGAAGTATTCCCTAGCAAAAGCAGATTCTAAGGACTCAATCTCAGAGTGACTCTCCTGGCTGAAGTTTCATCACCTCCTGCTTCCTAGCTCAGGCAGGACCAGTCTTCTAAATGTTGGCTGATATTCAGCCAGGGCACTGCCTTCAAGTACAAATGCTTACCCTCAGACCTGTGAACACAGCTGCATGTGGTCCACCTGATAGCACCATCTCTTCATAACCATGTATGGGCAAGAGAGCCAACTGTGAGTAACCCAAGGTCACTGATGGAAACACCAGCACCTTCTTTCTCCCCGTTATCTAATATTGGGCATAATTGATGGTTGCAGTGAGCTGATATAAGTAGACTGTAGGATGAAAGCAGACTTGGGAACATGTCCTTCCTTCCCCTGCTTCCTGAAAATATGAATTTAGGTAAATCTCTCCATGCCTCGGTCTTCCTATTTCTAAAAGGCAGTAGGAAAGTCAGGGTGTGTGCCTGCAAGAGAGAGAGAGTAGGTGTGAGGCTCAAACAGTGAAATGTGCTCAGTGCCCCATTCTACATTCATAGTCCTGTACTGGCAACAGCTTGGCAAAATTCCCATCCATGTCAGATGAGATCATGTACATAAGAGGTTCCACATACCATGGAACTTTCACACTCTTTGATAAACACTAAGTAGTTAGATGAGTAAACTTGTTTCCTTTGTAAATATTTTCCTGCAGACTTCCTACTAGAAAGAGGAGTTAATGCAGGGAGATGTAGCATAAGCAGCGGTAGATCCTAACTGAAAAACCAAGAGAGGAAGTTGTCACCTCTTTCAACATTTATGGACGATCAACTGACTGCTTCAACTTAATAATCTCTTCTCCCTCGCCCGTCTGTGGAATGGCCAGAACAGACTATGGTAGCAATCAGCTCATCCCTGCAGACCCTTTCTAAAGGCTGTGTTTTTCACGGCCAAAGCATATGGGGTAACCTAAATGTTAGCTGACATTTAGTGAGTGTCATGCTCCATGAAAGAGATGACTGCCAAAAGTAAAATAGCTCATGGAAGAATGTTCTTTTCCTTTAAGAATGGGTATGAGAAATTCCGAGGAACTAGTGAAAGGAAAGTCTACTTATAGTCTATTTCTTGGTTTTTCAAAGAAGAGTCACCAAGCTTAGAGATCTCGCCTCTCACTTTAGAGATGGAGACATTCAAGCTAGTTTGAAGTAACTTCTAAACCATCAACTGTGATTAAGCGGAAAGCAGAACTCATGTTTCCTGCTTCATCATTCCTCCCCTCCCCCTCTGGCAAAGGAATCTACTTGCTAAACTCAAAGTGTGGTCTGTGATGGCAAGCAGGGCTGGTTTTGAATCCAGCTTCACCCCTCACTTTGTATGCCCTGAAGAGTATTTCCAAAACGTCTACCCTTCACTCGTTCCCTCTTCACAATGGATAATAAAAGCTACTGTGCTGAGCTCTTGTAAGAATTAAAAGGTGCTGCTTTAGGAAAGTCCTCCATCCTAACATGCCTTCAAATAATGTTGGTACTTACTCTCATCCCTGTGGGCACACAAAACATTGTGTATTTTATCTAAAACTTATTTTTCACAAAATCTCAGTGGGCCTCAGTTTCCTCATGTGTAAAACGGAGAAGTGTGACTAAACTCTATTCGGTGGTCTTAAGGTTTCCTCCAAATTCTGACTCATAGTGAGTGCATTTTTTGTTTTGGTTTGTTTTACCAGTTAATCTTATTATGGTCTGTTTTAAAGTTGTCTCATTAATTTTTTTTTATTGTTGCAACATACCAAGATTAAAACACACTTATAAAGAGGGAATATAGAATGTATTTCCTGAACAAATAGTACTACTGATCCCCAATATCTCAATATCTGTGAGATGTTATCCTGTATGTAGAGCTGTATTTTTTTAAATAGATCTAGAAAACCAGTCAGTGGTAAACTAGCCAGTTATACATAGCGCAGCCATCTTAGCAGTAAATGAAAGATTGGCCTCTGTGAGCTGTCCAGATCCCTAACTCTTTTCTGAAATAAATCTCATTGCTTGGAATCAGTGTGTACAGGAGGTGGATTTTATAAGAACATGACTGAGGAAGGAAGGCAAATTTAGTTACCTGACCACTTCCTGATTTCTTCAGTGAATTTTAGTATGTATAAGTTTTAGTTTGGGAGGGATGACATTTTCCTTATTAGTTTTTTTTTTGTTGAAGGTTGAATATGACAGTGACAAGAGGCAGATAAAGAGAGGCAGACTCTCTTGTGAAAGGAAAAGCAATATAAGCCTGTTGGGAAAGGTCTTTAAGAGTAGGCCAGGGAACTCTGCTTGGGGCAACGCCTTCCTTGGCACAGTGTGCGATGCAGAAGATAAGATACCTTCCCTCTGGGCCACACCTTACTTTGTAGAAAAAAATGTAGTGATTCATTCTGGGTTTTTTTGGGTTTTTGTTGTTGTTGTTGTTGTTTTTGAGACTGGGTCTCCCTATTTTTTGCCTTTGGAACCACAGGCTCTTGTTGCCCGGGGTACCACAGACTCAAGCAATCCCCAGCCTCAGCTTCCCACGTAGCTGGGATTACAGGCACACACCACCACGCCCAGCTATTTTTTTGGAACTAGGTCTCACTGCCGGCCCGGGTGGGACTCGAACCGCGATCCCTAGGCCCGGCCGCTTCATAGGCCGAAGCTTACAGGCATGAGTCACTGTGCCCGGCCTCATTCTGTTTTTTTTTTCCCTAAAACATTTCAAAAACAGTGATCAATGGTGATTCTTTGTTTTTCTGAGAATCACCTAAAAATGGATATAAAACTTACAGTGCTTTTTGGATCCTTAGACAAATTAAGACAACTGTAACTCAGCTAAGTTAATTTTCTCCTTGATTACATTCATTTCTAAAGCTTCCAGGCATAGATCATGTATTCATCTTTGAAGTAGCCAGACTGGTATGATTTAAACCATAGAAGGTTATCATGGTGCTCATTAAGATTACTTTCACAACTAAGAATCATGACAGAAATACCAGAAAAGATGCTACCTTCTTTCTGTTTATCTTTTAAATAATTATTTAAAGGTAAATTGAGTTATTTAGCTGTCTAATTAAAATTAGTTTAGGTGAGAATTCATTGTGTAGAGCAAGTTTAAGAGGATTCCAGACCAGGATTGGAGGATTCTCCCCATAGTCCATCACTACATGTATTCAAAGTTTTAATATTTACCTGAAACAAATTTTGACCTAAGTTAAAAGCCTGCTGTTTAAGGGTTTCTTCTGCCTTGCTGATGTTTATGGTATCTGCTAAGGAGATGTTGAAACTTAGTTTCTACTGCATAGTTCCTGCTAATAGGAACCCAGAGACTTCTCAAACGTTTTTGTTGTTTATTTGTTTATTAAGACGATTCTTATCTCAAAGGGAAAATAATTATACCTGATTTTGAGTTTGTGAGACCTGTCTGTGTGTAGATACTTCATGCAGCACTTAATAGGTTCATTGTCCTTTGTTACTTTAATCTATGATCCATGTGTGAATATGGCAGCACAAATGGGTGTGATCCTTTATGAAAGTAATTTTTTGTATTTTGAATTGCTGCAAGGATTTGATTTTAGATCTAGCTGAACTGTTCTATGACTTCAGTATGGGGTCTTGTCCTCAGATGAACTAGAACTTGTTAATAATCTGAGAGGAGCTGGGCATCTTGGGACACTGTCGGCATTGAGAATAGTGGAGTTTGGGGCTCTCACACATCCAATACAGAACTTTAAATTATTATATGACCTTCATGTTTTTGACCTCTGTCCATAACATATGAACTTTGTTCAGTTTTTTAGGCCAGGTGATAGATTTATAAGGATTTGGCGCTTCAACAAAAAGTGGTTAACTACATGTCTTGTTGCTGGAGTCTGTCCATCATTAATGATCAAGACTTGTCAACCTTGCTGGCCCGCTAATGGGCCACAGTGAGATGGGACCTGTGAATTTGACCGTGGCATCATCCTTTCTGAATCCTTGGAGCTACCCGGCTGTGGATAGGCAGCGTAAGGATTGACTCATAAGTGACTCACTCAAGGCCAACCCAGCTACGGAATCCCTGAGCTTCACAGGGCACTTCACTAAGTAGGTCTGTGTATGTCTGCCTGGGTTAGTAGAGGAGCACTCTTGTGGTCAAGCATAATGAAGCACACATGTTGTAGATGGCTCTAGAGCTGGATGTGGACTAGAAGCTCCAGTTACACATGCATACCAACAGAAAATTAGTGCTACAGTCATTTCTTATTTTCTGCTTCTGAAACTCTGAGAAGGAAAACAAATTCCCATAGCCTTACTGTGTGCTGCCTTCCAAAGCTCAGACTGCCGTTCCTTTGTGCCTGCACGGCTAGCTCCTGGAAGCTCCATATCCCACTCCTGCTATGAGTCTTTTCACTTAGGACTTTCTTGACCCAGTGCTTAGTCTATCTGCCTTTCTATGTCTCATTACACATCTCTGAAAGGTGGACATGAATTACTAGCATGGCAAGCCCTTGCTATAAAACTTTGCCCCCCAAAACTACAGTGTAGATTGCTATAAATTAAAAGTAAAAAGTGATCTTTTTTTCTCTTTCTGTGGAAAACTGGTATCACTTCAAGAAACAGAAGCTCAATTCCACCAAACAGGTTATATTGGTAACTGCAGACACAGAAATGACTGTAGCCAGGAACAGAGGAGGAAGACAAAGGAGACACAGAATTACAATATTGTCCAAACGGGGCTTTGGTATGAAGTTGAGAGCCCAGTGTATCTTTATATGCCCTGAGGACCTCATTAGCTAACATGCTCCAGTAATTGATGTTCCCAGCAATGACTCTAGATCTTTCCAAAGAAATGGATGATTCTTGTTCTTGACACGGGAACAGTTATAATATCATTTTTGGTTGTCATTGATTTTACTTTTAAGTTTTCCATCTTAACTATCCATGACTCAAATGTGTTACTGCTTAGGAACAAGCTGCAGTTACCTGGGAAACTTAGCTTTTGTGGAAAGGCCTACCCCTCAACAAAGCCACACGTAGGAAACATAACTCCAGTTGAGTCATTGCCATATGTGCTATCAAAAATGAATGATTGTCAGGGGATAGAATAGAATCAACTACTCTGAAGATACCATCAGTTTAACTTAATCTCCGGGAGTTAACAAAGGCTCTGCTCTAAAATGGACTTATAGGGATTGTGCATTTCCATAGCCTGCACCATTTCTGACTAGTGAAGAACAGTCTGATGAAGCGGCACAGGTCCCTGAGGCTGTAGATGACAGGAGGTTATGCTGCCACACATGTGGGTGGGGTGAGTTATAACCGACCATCTCTGTCACCACAGCTGTCCTGCAGGGAAAGCAGGAGTTGGGCTGGATCTCAGTTTTAATTAGTTTGACTACCTAGAACCAGTGGTCAGCAAGGTCCGTAAATAGTTCAAGACTAAATACTTCAGAGTCGCACATCTGTTACAACTACCAGCTCTGCCATTATATTGTAAAAGCAGATGTTGGCAACATGTGATGAAATGCTGTGGGCCAATGACTTGGTTTAGAGTTTATATAGTAATTGTAGGGACTTTCATCATATACATATAAATCTCTGCAGCAATAGGAAATCCAAGAGAATGACCCCTTCTGGAGGTTATCAAAATGTGGCACTTCAATTAGGTTTTGAAACATTGGGATTTGGGCATTTAATTTGTTTGGTTTGGGTTGATTGGAGTTTAGAATTTTAGAACTTGCTGAGCACAGGTCAAGTCCCAGACACTCCTGTTCTGTGATCTCCTGCTGTCCTTCTATTTGGCACTTCAGAAGGTACCCCTACATCTGGGTGCCTCTGGCAGCACTAATTGCACGGTCTTCTGGAGAGCACAGGTTGCTTTATTAGAACATTCTTAGAAATTATTAGAAAATTCTGGTTGATGGACAGTCAGGAACCACCAACTATTATGTATGTGTCATGATTGCTTGTTTCCTAGCTCTCAACACAATGCACCCAGAATATGATATTCTCTTTGTGTTCCTTTGGACAGGTACACAGTATACACTTAACTACCTCTGGATCTTAATTCTCCGGGGCTGGATTAATAAGGCAAGAATAAAGAATAGCCTTATTAGTCCTTGACTATTCTTGCCTTATTAGTTCATGCAACTTTCACTCTAAAATATCTCCTTTTGAGTAGCAATTGCTGTTCTACCCTCTGAACTTTCTGGAGACCTTCATGTTCTTGCCGCATTCAACCCAGATGTCTTTAAAAAAAGAAATAGGGCAGGGAGTATGAAGGCAGTGGAGGAAAAAGGAAAATTGGGTAAGACGAACTCAGCACAGTCACTTAAAGCTTGCACTTGTCCTTCAGAGCATCCATCTTCTGAAAAACATGTAGCCAGTACTTTTGAGGGCTTCCCTCTGCGGTGAAGTGACTTGAGTTTTCAAAAAACAGATGTCCCTGGGCTGTGCTATGAGTTCCACAGCGCTTATGTCTGCTGAGAAATCTAATTGGTGATACCACGACCACAGAGTTTAAGATAAAGAATTGGAAGAGGGCAAGCAGTCCTTGCCCTCTCCAGCAACACATGCAGTGAACAGATAGACTTTAATTTTTGATTCTTAGTCACTTTTTTGCTGAGACTCAAGCTGCAGCTCTAAGGAAGAAAGGACACATTGCTCAGCATTTATTCCTGAAGAAACGAATGTCTCCCCAGGAGAGAATCTGGAGCGCCATCTGTGATGCGTACAGGGTGCACCGGTGTATAGCATTCATCACAGGCACCTTCAATCCCCAGACTCTCACACCAGCCCGTGAGGAGGGAGCTGAGGCTGAGATGTAGCATTTTCATAGAAAAGCCTCACAACCAGGAGTGAGGAAGCATCTTTGGATTCATCGCCCACGTTCTTTCCCCTTTGCCCTGTTAGCCACAAAGGGAGAACAGACCACAGAGATTCTCTATTCCAAGAAAATAAACCATTTTGGCCATAAAGCTAAAAATCCTGGCTTGTTTCAAGAATTTTCTTCATCCTAGTCATTGTTCATTAGCTCTTTACCAATATAGTAATTTAGAAAGTCTTAAGTTTTGCAGCTACAGGCACTCCTAGGTAACCACCGTTTTCCTGTCATCCCCAAACAGCCTCAACATCAGTGTCTGGGTTTGTCCATGGTGTTCAGTGAAGACTTTTACCAGAAGACTTGTTGCTCTTTTGGTTGTCTTTGATTTTTAAGATTTCCTTCTTAACTATCCAGATGACTCAACTGAGTTACCGCTTAGGAACAAGTTGCAGTTACCTGAGAATGTTAGCTTTTGTGGAAAGGCCTATCCCTCAGCAAAACCACCACCTGTCAGTCTTGGTGGAATGATACCAGATGTGCTCTAAGGTGAATGTTAATTGAGCCTGGTGTGTGGGAGGGATTTGTTGTGGGGGGTGCCGGCCTCTAGTAAGAAAGGCACAATCAGATAACCATGGCAACTGGGGGCCAGGTGATCACAGCAGAAAGCATGTCGGAACTCACAGACACGAAATCAAGCATCTCTATTGAGGTCCTGTTTAGCCCGTGGATCCCTAACACTTTAAAATGAACGTAAGGTATAGGCACCCTTTCTATAAGAGGTGCACACATGAATACTCTGGCTCACTTTAGAAAGGTAGTTCTGCCAAGCCTTCTTGATGACCACACCAAATTTCTAGGTTCCTTCCTCTTTCTCTTGCAGATGCCAGTATGGACAGAATAGCTTATGATGCTTATCCCCACCCACCACTTCCGAGACATTGAGCGGAAACCAGAATACCTACAGCCGGAGAAGTGTGTCCCACCTCCCCATCCTAGTCCTGTGGGAACCATGTGGTTTATCCGCGACGGCTGTGGCATCGCCTGTGCCATTGTCACCTGGTTTCTGGTCCTCTATGCAGAGTTTGTGGTCCTCTTCGTCATGCTGATTCCATCCCGAGACTATGTGTACAGCATCATCAACGGGATTGTGTTCAACCTGCTGGCCTTCTTGGCCCTGGCCTCCCACTGCCGGGCCATGCTGACGGACCCCGTGAGTATGTCCGGGCTTGTTTTGACCAGCCCACACTCTCCTCTGGCCCTGGCATGGCCACAGCCTGCATGATTCCCCTGACCTTGGGAATGTGGAGAACCGGAGGGACAGGGCTAGGGTGGGAAACTGGACTCAAGCCCCCCCCTAAGGGGCCACCGCCTATCCATCTTGGTGGGACGATACCAGGTGTACTCTGAGGCATACGCTTATGGAGCCTGCTCGGTGGGAAGGGTTTGTTATGGGGGATACCGGCCTCTATTAGAAAGGCACAGTCAGAGAATGCTGGAGATTGGGGTCAGATGATGACGGCAGAGAGCATGTCAGGGGGTTGGGTCAATACGGGGCTGCCCAGTGAAGGTAGGACTGGAGTTAGGTGGATTTGAAATTAAAGCCATATCCAATTCCAGGAACCTGCACGGAAATGGCCTTCACTTTGTTTGGGCGAGGCTCACCTTTTCCTGAAAAGCTGGACAAGCCTGTTTCAGGCCGCAGCAAGTGCCTCTTGGTGAATATCCAATGGGTAAAGCGGTGATGTTCTGCCCGATGACTTAGCTAAATACACCAAGCTGTGCAAGTGGCTATTGAATGTTGTGTACCCTGGTATTAAATCCTCTGTCCCTGTTCATTATCTTGTATGGGAAAAGCAAGATAGTGCGATATTTATCTGATAAAGACCTCCTATGGCTTAATGATCTCAGTGTGTTGGACAAGAGTGTTTAAGTTAAGAGAGGGAAAGCACTGCTAATGGCATGGCACTGGCCACACAGATTCCGTGTCTGTGAGTCCCAGGGAAAGCACAGTAACAATGATGGGTCCTGAACTAGTTTCCTTCTCGTAGGGCTCCATTTCCTGCTGGTTCAGGTGGTGGATTGTTAATCTGTCCCGAGGGAAAGTAGCTTTCCCCGCTCAATTACATGTCAGCAACCCGTCCAGACCATGCCTCCTCTCACGCACGTGCCTCTGGAGATCACACACACCAGCACACAGTGCCTCTGGGCCTCCTGTTAATGCCACCTCTGGGATCACTGAGTAGCACACAGGAAATGAAGTATGTGGCTACACCCATAAGTGTACCAAGAGTGTAGAAGTTTTTATTCATCATCAGTTTGATCATGTTGAAGATAAATTAAGGGTTTATTTAGAAGTTTTTATAATGCCCTTGCTACTAGGGCTACCAGAATAAAAGGTATTATTTTGCTTAACTTTTAGTGTCTACTAAGCCCCAGGCTCTGTTCATACCCTGAGGGTGCCCGCTGTGTTGTGAGGACAAGGGAGGCTAGGCCTGCATGATGAAGGCCATAGCAAAGAGAAACACTGTTGCTGTGGGAGAACAGGGAGGGGACATTAACTGACAGAGGAGGTGTGCTCCAGCCAGGTCTGCTCCTAGCGGTGCTTGGTGACCAGAGAGGAGGAGGGCGCCTGGGTGGGAAGACACTGAGTGCTCCAGGCAGAGGGAGCAGCCTGCACAGACAGGAATGCAGGAGTTGTTAGGAACGATAGGAACTTAGAGAAAAATGGGTTTGGGTTGGTGGTGTGTGGGGCGCACCAAAGAGTAAAGTAGGGCTTGGATAAAGGATAGTCTAGAGCCTCCCAGGATTTAAATGAAAGAGTGGTAAGCTCAGAGTGTCATTTTACAAGCATCGCCCTGGCAGCAATGAGGAAGATCCCTGGGGATCAGCAGCCTGGTAGCTGGAATGCGATGAATGGCATGTTACTGAGCGCTGCTGTGTCAGGGGTTCTTTTCTAAGCAGTGGGCACATCTGTGAGCAAGACAGACCAAAACCCTGACCCTCTTAGCCTGGCCTCTTAGCCTCTTAGCCTGGCGGTCAGGCAGTGGAGATGTGATTGAACAAGGTGATTTCAGGAAGCAATACATACTTTAAATTTGATGAAATAGTGTGATCAGGGTGACGTGGTGACGGCTTTTCTGGGGCAAAGGGACTTTAGATCAAGGCCTTTGAGCTGAGACCTGAATGACAAGAAGCTGTGAGCCAAGCAAATAAAGATCTGATGGCAGAGCCATCCCGTCAGGGCAGAGGTCTGGACATTTGTTTGGTATGTCTGAGAAGCAGGACTAAGACAGGATGACTGCAGCATGGTAGATGGATGCAGAGAGGCTGCCAGAGCCAGATCAGGCCGGGCTTTGTGGCCTCATGAGAACTCTGGTCTCTCTGAATGTAGGGGGAAGCCATCAGAGAGCATGATGTAACCTGATTTTTTTTTTTTTAAGACAATACCTTCTGCTGGGTGAGGTGGCACACACCTGTAATCCCACTTACCTGGGAGACTGAGGCTGGGGATCACTTGAGTCCACGGGTTCGAAACAACCCTGGACAACATAGCAAGACCTAGTCTCTTAAAAATAAAATAAAATAAAAACAAAGACAGTACTTGTGCTTGTAATGAAGCTTTGACAACTCACACCAGGGGAGAGAAAACTACTGTGGTTCATAGCAGCCCTGCTGGAGGCTTGGACCCAGGTGAAGTTCGAAAGCCGTAGAGAAGCTGCTGGTTCGGAGTATATTTTAAGTCACTAATTCTCAAGGCTGCCTGAACATTAGGATTCTTTGAGGACCTTTTAAAAAGTAATGATGCCTGAGCCCCACCCTGGAGATTCTACCCTAATTGGTCTGGGACAAGACTTGGATATTGGGGTGCTTCAGACCTCCCAGGAGTTTCTCTTGTTCAGACAAGTCAGAGACCCGCCTTTAGAGAAGCTAACAGACTGAGGAGCAATAGGAGAAAGTCCCTTCCAGAGCCTTGACCTGAGCAGCTGGGGGGATTTGCTGATGTTACTTATTGGAAAGGAAAGTCTGGGGAGAACAAATTTTGGAGGCAGAATCAAGACTTCTGTCTGGCCACACTGTCTGCTGTGCCCATGAGGAGAAATGCCCAGCCAGCTGCCGATAGTTAGGCCTAGAGCTCAAGGGGCAGGGGGGTGGGGGGGGGAGGTGCCAGGCTCAGAGTGGAGTATGGCAGGCTTGGATTCTAGGAGGCATGAGAATGTAGGAACTAGAATGTCTGGCAGGAAATAAGGAAGCTTCCACCCTGACATTCCTGCTGCTTTCATGCTTGTGCCTTCTTTCACCCCTCAGTTGATGTGGCGGCCTCTGAGGACCTCCTCAGCCTGGCCCCTTGCATTTGGTTGGATGCTACAGAGTGCTCTTCTCTGTGGTCTTTTCCTTGATTTCTAACACCAAATGAGTGTGAACCCTAGACCGGCTCACCAACAGCAAGCAGTCTGCTTTCATAGGTGTGCATGGTTGGTGGACCCAGAGAAAACTGGGCCCAAAAAAATGAAGCATCTGTTTAAAGGTCTGCCATTAGTAAGGGGCCAACCCAAAGGATGTTCTGCACTCAGGCCCTTCTCAGCCCCTTGCTGCCTGGCCGCCTCTCAGTGCCTGCACTTATAGGCAAAACCCAGCATGCAAGGCGGGGCAGGTGGGGAGGGGGGGACTACAGGAGTGGGAGTCCCTGGAGCACCATGGAGACACCTCAGATGAGTCTCCAGGCGACATTACTGGGGATTCAGATCTCACACAGAAAGCAGATTAATTAAGGGTTCTTTACTAGCACTGTGGGGGGGGGGGGCAGTCTGTTTTTAGAAAGACATCCCTGCAGGGTTCTAAGAAGTATATTAATAGCATTATAATGTTTTATGTCTCAAGAATTCATGTTGCCAATAGTTTTTCAGAAAAACTTACACCCTTGAGTTATAAACAATCTATGCGTTGTCGTTCATTTGGGTTTATTAGTACTACTAATAGAAAAAACCTCCCCTAAAGCCAGGCATGGTGGCACATGCCTGTAATTCCAAGCACTGGGAGGCAAGAGACCAGGGATCACTTGAGTTTGTGGGTTCGAGACTACCCCAGATTACATAGCGAGACCTAGTCTTGAAAAAGCAGCCGAGCAGTGACGGGCGCCTGTAATCCCAGCCACCTGGGAGGCTGAGGCTGGGGATCACTTGCGTCCGCTAGATCGGGACTACCCCAGGCAACATAGTGAGACCTAGTCTCAGAAGAAAAAAGAAAAGAAAAAGAAAGCCTCCCCTAGACAGCTCTCCTCCCAACACTACCCACCAGCATCCATGCCGGCTTCTCTTAACAGGGGGAGATGCTGCTCTTTCTCCCTGCTTATACCTGTGCAAGCATCTTCTTTCCTTTTTTCCTAATAAACCTGCCCTTTTGGCTGTAACCCCAAAATAAGTCCCTGATAGTCTTCCCCAAACAGTGACTGTACCGCTTCAAGCTTTGAAATTCCTATTCCAAATGTGTCATCAGAAGAGTCACTACCACCCTACTCTGGACCTTTGAGCAGAGTCTGCTCCAGTACAGTCATGAATGGAGCTCACGCAGAGCTTGAGCAGAAAAACGAGGAGAGGAATGACTCACTGTTGTGTCAGCCGCCCCCTCGGGGGGTGAAACTCCTATTCAAGAAATGGAGTAAGAAAGATAGGCCCATAGAGAGGGGAACAGACAGAGAGGCAGGTGGCCCACTTAGCTGGTGGACTGGCCTGGAGATGACAATGCGTGGGCAGGAGCATAGTTCAGACTGGTGTTTGATCACATGGCACCTCTCCTTGCATATTGTGAGGCTGTGGAAGGTCATCAAAGGAGCCATTTCTGTTCCTGAAACACCTCAGACAAGGAAGCCTGGACTGGTTCCACTGGCCCAGGGGAGGCAGACTCTTAAAGACAACCTGGACACAGGGTCTTGTATCTGGTGTCTCTCTACCCCCACCCTTACCCAGTTTTGCCACTTTTCCTTTCTAGATCCTGTGAACTCCTTAGGGGTCCTGTAGCAACCCCTTTAAAATTTAGATTGAGGCTATGGCAAATAGCTTTTCTTCCTTCCCAGCTGCCAGAAAAGGAGGAAAATATATCAACTCACTTTAAGTGCACTGTTAAGGAAAAGAAAATGGGTCTGCCTGCCTCTCCTTCCCTTGGAAGCCCACTCTGTGAACGCCCTGTTGTTCCTGTGACTCAGATCACTGCAGCCACCAGTGTTTAGTTTCAGCTGCCAAAATTCATCAGTGGAAATATCAGGATGCACTTCAGAGGTGTGGTTGATATTCCCTCCTGGAGTGTCTCTTGGAAAACTCTTTGAGCACATACTGCACAGAGTCACTAGTATTTGCTCGAGCTTAGCAAGTGTTTGCACCCAAAGAGCACCTTCTCAGGCCTGCCACTGAGCAGCTTAGAAATTCAGATAGCAGAACCTTCCACTAACAGAGAAAAGGAGGTGATGGATTTGGGGATTATTTACTTGGCACCGTCTTGTGTAGTAGGGTAGCTTCTAACACAGACGTGGCAGGGCAGGTCACCAGGTTCCTGCAGAGCTGTTAGGAAAATTTCTGCTTAGACCAGGAGTCAATGTGTCCGGTCCCATGACCCCTGAAACAGTTTAAGCAAAATTTCATCTGTCTTACTTGAAATGAATGGCAATACTGAGTCCTTGGAATCAGTGGCCTATCTCTGGAACCTGTCTCTCTTGCTTTCCTTTGTTTTGTTTTCCCATTTTCATAATGTCCTAGAGACTTAATGAGACAGACATTATTATCCCAAGCCTGTTTCATTGCTGATGTTGGTGTGGTGATGGGGGTTTGGGCAGGAGAATGATACGATATCAAAGCATTTTTTTTTAAAGCCTCTTCAAGTTACTTAATAGAAATATCTGGCAAATATGTAAGTTGTCTTCTCATAAGGAAATGGAAAGACATTCCCTGCTCATGAATTGGAAGGATAAATATCATCAAAATGGCCATCTTACCAAAGGCAATCTATAGATTCAATGCAATCCCAATAAAAATCCCATTGACATTTTTTAAAGAGATAGAACAAAAAATAATGAAATTCATATGAAATAACAAAAGGCCTCGAATATCAAAAAACCTCCTGACCAGAAAAAAAGAGAATGGAGGTATTATAATTCCAAACTTAAAACTATACTACAAAGCCATAATAATTAAAACAGCTTGGTACTGGTACAAAAACAATCAGACCAGGGGAACAGAATTGAGTGCCCTGAAATAAAACCACACATATATAGTCAACTAATCTTTGACAAAGGAGTGAAAAACTTACGTTGGAACAAAGATAGCCTCTTCAGGAAATGGTGCTGGGAAAATTGGACTAAGACATGCAAAAAAATTAACCAAGACAACTCCCTTACACCATGTACAAAAATCAACTCAAAATGAATAAAAGACTTAGAGGTCAGACCTGAAACCATAATATACATAGAGGAAACCTTGGGTAAAACCCTCCAGGAATTACAATTCAGGAATCCCTTTCTGGAAGCATCTACAGATGGCAAAAAAATGAAAGAAAACATAAATAGATGGGACTACATCAAACTAAAAAGCTTCTGTACAGCAAAAGAAACAACAGAAAAAACTAAAAGAAGCCCAACCGAATGGGAAAAAATTTTTGCCCTCCACAATAGTGATAAGGGTTTAATAACAAAGATCCACAAAGAACTCACACAGCTAAACAAAAGCAAAATAAAAAGCCCAATCAAAAAAATGGGGAGAACTAAAAAGACACTTCTCCAAAGAGGAAGTACAAATGGCCAACAGACACATGAAAAATTGCTCAGTATCACTAGTAATAAGGGAAATCCAAATCAAAACCACAATGAGATACAATCTTACACCAGTAAGAAGGCCCACATCCAAAGAATAGGCAACAACAAGTGCTGGCGAGGATGTGGAGAAAAAGGAACACTCTTACACTGCTGGTGGGAATGTAAACTGGTCCAACCTCTATGGAAAGCTGTGTGGAGGACCCTCAAATTAATGAAAATGGAACTACCATTTGACCCAGCAATTGCTCTCTTGGGAATTTACCCAAAAGAGACCTCAATGTGGGTACAAAAAGACACCTGTGCTTGGATGTTTACCGCAGCACTATTTATAATTGCAAGGACATGGAAGCAAACTATGTGCCCCAAAACAGATGACTGGATGAAAAAAATGTGGTATATATATACACGATGGACTATTACTCATCAATTAAAAATGACAAATTTGACAAGTTTATAACAACATGAATGTACTTAGAAGGAATCATACTAGCAGAAGCAAGTCAAAAAGAGAAAGACAGAAATCAAATGGTTTCACTAATATATGGGATATAATGAAAAAAAAAATAAACAAAAGCCACAAGGAAAAGACAAAACAAGCTAAACACCAAACTGAAGCACGCAGCTATGGGCAGGAGGGAAGGGGCGGGGGGGTAAGTCCCTGGGATCGCAATGATGTGAAATATAAGTTGTCTTCTGCCGGGCACGGTGGCTCGTGCCTGTAAGCTTCAGCCTGTGAAGTGGCTGGGCCTAGGGATCGCGGTTTGAGTCCCGCCTGGGGCCCGTAGCGAGACCTAGTCCCAAAAAAATAGCTGGGCGTGGTGGCACGCACCTATAATCCCAGCTATCTGGGAAGCTAAGGCTGGGGATTGCTTGAGTCTGTGGTACCCTGGGCAACAAAAAAGCGGTTCCACAGCCAAAAATAGTGAGACCTAGTCTCAAAAAAAAAAAAAATGTGTGTCTTCTGATAGACGTATAGTTTCTAAACTTGGATTTCCTGGATCTGCATCCTGGTTCTGTGATTTATCAGCCTTGTCATCTTAGAAAGTTCTTTAACTTCTCCTTCTAAGTTTCCTCATGTATAAGTTGAGGAATAACCTAGTTTCTACCTCTTAAGTTAATTGTCCGAGTTAACTGACAAAATATAATAAAGCATTGGGAACTGTGCCTGGCATGTAAGCGCTCAATAAATGTCTGTGGCATCATCATTATTATTCAGCTTGCATTTATTGAATACATGCTGTTTGCCAAGCCCTGGCAATTCACAAGTTGAAAGACATTGTCTCTCTCTGTCCTCCAGGAATTTACAGACCTGTAGGAGAGATCAGAGTGTAATTAAATGGTAGCTGTTACAGGATAAGTACTACCTGCAGCGCACAGAGGCAAGACTTTGGTATTGGGTGTGGCCTGGGGCCATTAGGAGAAAAGCAGAGGAGAGTTTGATTTAGGTACAAGAGGCAAATGAGGTGCCTGACAGGGTGGAGGGGACATACTAACACAGAGTTCCTGCAGTCAGAGAAAGACATGAAGAGCACTGGTATCTTTAGGAAATTCCAGGCAATCAGTCAGCACAACTATCTATCAGGGAAGGAGATGACAATGGATTAGGGTTTAGGGCTGGCTTGTAACTTTGCAAGAGCTCTGTCCAGGAGCTGGGACTAGGGGCAAAGTGATGATGCTAGGGAACTAATGGAGGCTTTTAGACAAGGAACATGATCGAATTCATATTATGGACGGTTTAGTAGAGACAAGAGTAGGGAGAAAGGGTGGAGGTAGGCTGCAGGATGCAAGGGAAACTTAAAGAGATTCTCTGATACCTGGGGCATAGTATGGACTTATATCAACGCCATGACAGTAGTGTGAAGGGGAGAACATGAGGTTGGAGGCATGATTTGGGGATGAGTTGGCCTGGTAGAGTAGGTAGGACAGTAGTGTGAAGGGGAGAACATGAGGTTGGATGCATGATTTGGGGATGAGTTGGCCTGGTAGAGTAGGTAGGAATGTGGGTCAGAGGGTTAGAAAATTTGGTGATAACATTGGACTTTTACCCCATATGGGCAGAGTAGACAGATGTGCAGTGGGCCAGGGAAGGGAGAGCAGGAGTGACATTTTGAGAAGAAGGCAATGGGTTTGGTTTTAGTATGTTGAGCTTTGGGGGTTTGCTTTTATTTTGTCTTGATGCTTTTTGACCAACCAGGTAGAAATGTGTGCTGCTCAGAAGAGGTCTAAGGCAGTGCTGGCGATTTGAGAGTTACTGGGTGGTGATGGGCAAGGTTGTCTAGGGAAGAGTCCAGAATGAGCCCAGAAGAGGTGGTGGTAGTACCCTGAGGATTACCATTGTCCAGGATGGGAGAGTTAGGAGAGCCAAAGGGAGCTGGAAAATGACAGGCAGGAGGCTATCAATTAGGAGACCTGAAGAAGGTGAGGGCTAAGAACTGACGTTTGAATTTGATCCCCAGGAGTTGCTCAGTTCCTTAGTGCAGAGGGGATAGAACTGGAGCAAAAGAGTGAGAGATAAGCAAAACTGCAAGTGCATGCAACTTCTAGAAGTTTTAGCTCTGAAAAGGGTGCAGTCAACTAAGAACAAAAGGGAAAGCTCTGAGGAACTAGTTCAGACCCAAAATTGAGGCCAAGCCAGGGCCCATCTTTCAGAGAGCTGGGCATATGTAAGTTTAGGAGGTGGGGCATGGGGGTGAGGGTAGTGAAAGGAGATAAGAAAAATGAAGAGGGTTTATCCCAGAAGCCTCAGTTTTCCTGGAGGGGAAAAAGAAAAGGGGTGGCAGTTGAAGAAAGTGTTAGAAGTTTAAGCTAACCACTTAGGGAAGTAGTTGATAGAGCCATATCACACCTTTCTCCCCAGATTTAAATAAAGTCCATAAGGGGGCAAATAAATATTTTAGAAATACATGAGCATTTTATGCATCTATAGCTTTTTAAAAATGTTTTTTATGAATCTATAGCTTTTTAAAAATGTTTTTAACTTATAATGTACAAAGAGAAAAGACTAGAAGAATATACACTGAAATGTTAATAGTACTTAAGCCGGGTACAATGGTGCGCACTTGTAGGCCAAGTGCTGGGAGGCAAGAGGCCTGGGATTGCTTGAGTTCACGGGTTTGAGACTACCCCATAACAAGACTTGGTCTTGTAAAAGCAGCGGGGTACAGTGGCAAGAGCCTATAATCCCAGCTACCTGGGAGGCTGAGGCTGGAGATCACTGGAGTCCACAGGATGGGGGCTACCCCAGGCAACATAGCGAGACCTAGTCTCAAGGAAAAAAAAATAGTACATATCTTTGGGTGATAGAATCAGAGGGTAGGGCTTTCCCTTTCGGTTCTCTATGTGTATTTTTAAAGTCACGAGCAGGTATTGGGAATGAGGGAAAGGATCAATGCACTGCGTGATCCTTAGTAACACAGAAGCTTCTAAAAACCCCTGTGAGATGGGTAAGGATGGGGGGAGGGACAAAGCCAGCATGAGCACCGAGGCAGAAGTGTCTCAGCAGGCCTCAACTCCCCACCATCTGTCCAGCATTGTACCTAGCAAAATGCCTCACCATGAACTAATAAGAAATTCTGAAATCTGTGAAGACAAGCTCAGAAGAGCATATTCTTTAGAAAGGGAAAGAAAACATGCCTAAGGCAGAGACTGGATAGAGCCTGTGTCACCCACTCTGCAGTGGGAGGGGCTGGTCTTGGCTCTGAGAAATGAGCTCAGGTGGATGGGCAGGTGGGTGTGAGAGTTCTAGGAACACAAATGCAGTCACTCCACAAGGGCTAGCTCTTAGAAAGACAATGTTAAATGACATCTCTAGAAGAGCAAAATACCAAATGAAAGCACCCTTTACCGTGTCAGGGTTTCCTCTTGTAGCCCTTTTATATGGAAACTCCAGAGGAGTTCAACATATGGATTTGGGGGAGAAACATTCAGTGCCTCATAGCACCTCATACTGAGCATAGTCTCATACTGGCAGCCCTCTTCTCCGCAGTTATCATGTCTGTGTCTGCTTTAACCCTAATAGTCACACCGAGACTTTAGGTAAGATGGGTCCTGGCTTACACTATAGAATACTGAGGCTTGGAGAGGCCAACCTTTCCCCTTCACACCACTCACAAACATAGAAGTCAGACTTAAAGCCAGTTCAGCGGACTTCTGAGCCAACCTCTTGGCCCTTGTGCTATGCTGCTAACTGCCCTCTCTCCTGTTTCTGAGGCCCAGAAACCACCAGCCCCCTCCCCTGGGGTTCCCAGGCACTTTAGATTTGACATATACTGTGTGAACTGGTCTGCTCATCCCCAGAACATGCTTTCATTGTATCCTCCCAAAGGTGAAGGGCACCACCATTTACAAGCTGAGAAAAATTGAGGTCTTATTTGTACTCGTCTCGTCCCCATCCTTTCATCACCCACTCCCACTCCACCATCACAATGTTAACTTAG
This sequence comes from Uropsilus gracilis, assembly GCA_004024945.1. Lineage (NCBI taxonomy): Eukaryota > Metazoa > Chordata > Mammalia > Eulipotyphla > Talpidae > Uropsilus > Uropsilus gracilis. Next base: position 66,406 of record PVHY01004606.1, read on the forward strand.
TTCCCTGCTCCTTTCGCTAGGATCTCTGAATTTCTTTTCCACTCCCCTCAATCTTCATATTTCAGTTCTTCCTACTGAACCATTAACAGTAACCTCCTCTCTGGTCTCTAGAATTTTAATCTCTCTCTCTTTTTTTTTTAAATTCCTTTTTTTTTTTTTTTTTTGGAGACTAGGTCTCACTATTTTTGCCCTTGGAACCGCAGGCTCTCTTTGCCCCGGGTACCACAGACTCAAGCAGTCCCCAGCCTCAGCTTCCCACGTAGCTGGGATTACAGACACGCCCACCATGCCCAGCTATTTTTTTAGAACTAGGTCTCACTACGAGCCTCAGGCAGGGCTTCATGGGCTGAAGCTTACAGGCACAAGCCACCGTGCCCAGTCCTAATCTCTCTTCTTATCTGGCCCACGCAGCATCGGCAGCATCTCATCCCAAAGTACCAGTGTCATCTGATGACTGAGCTACCTAGAAAGAAAAGCCTCATCCTGGCCTTTAGGTCTGGCACAGAACACCCTACTCGCACTACCCCAACCCACCAGACCAGCCTCATGTGCTGACATTGCAGACCTTGGCACAGCACATGATATTCTCACTGTCCCCCAAACAAGCAGCACTTTATCTCACCTCTCTGCCTCTGTTATGCCCCTCCTCAGGCTGGCGTTCCTTTCCCCCCTTGTCTGCCTGGCAACTCTGCACTATTCCTCAACAGCCCTTAAACCACCCTTCCTGAGACTTCTCGGAGTCCTCTGATCAGTTGACTGTTACTTCCCTATGTAAAACTGGAGTTCTAGAATTGATGTCTGTCTCCAAAAGACCACAAACCTCCTGTGTTCAGAGGCCTTGCTTGATTCCCAAATCAAAGCAACTTTGATTCCCAAATCACTCCATAGCCAGGAGTGTAGGCGCACAGACTGAGCACCAAATACCTGGTGCAGATTGATTATTGAGCCCCTCCTAGGGCCTCCGCATCGCCTGCTTTCCTTCTGCTTGGCCAGGTACAGAGCCTAAGCTAACTGCTATTATAACCCTGCTGTTGTTCCCACCAAAAACATGAACAGCTAGGACAGCCAAGTCATCACAGGCTATCTAAAAGGATGGAATAGCCCATCAAAAGGTGCCTTTGGTCAGAGAGCAAGTGTAGCACATGGGGGCACTGGCTCAGAGAGGCTTAAGGATTCTCTGAGAACTAAATTCAGATTGGTTCCAGTTGAAACCAACTCCATTCAAATGAAGAGCTAAAATTAAGAGTAAAGTTTGACCTGGGAATGCCAGGCTAATAGGTATTTTGCCCTTTCAAAGGCTGTAGCTGTTACCAGGAAATTGAATGTAGACCAAGAAGTTATTGGTCAGTTGAATCCTCACTATAATATTTACATAGGAAAGTACAGCTTCAATGAAATCAAGTTCAGTAAAGTGAAAATAGTCACCGGGAACAACGTAGTTGCTCAGTATCACCAGGAACAACGTTCATTGTAAAAGGGTTAACTTAGCAGCATTTCCTCAGGAAAATTCTTTGTCAGTAAATATTCGTCAGTGTCGGCATAGTTCTGAACGTCCTTTTGTTGTTGGGATGAAAATGTCCAGTCCACGTGCATGTAGTTGGTGCTTTCAAATGACCGTCTCCACTGTGGAATGTTAGATGTAAGGGAGCTCCCAGCCCAGCCCTGACGCCTTTCCTCTTTGTTGCAGGGGGCTGTGCCCAAAGGAAATGCCACTAAGGAATTCATAGAGAGTTTACAGCTGAAACCCGGGCAGGTGGTGTACAAGTGTCCCAAATGCTGCAGCATCAAGCCTGACCGAGCCCATCACTGCAGGTACGCAAGCAGGTATCTACCCTGACATATGCGCTCTGAAGAAGCACCATGCTCTCTGGTGCTGTCAGCAACAAGACTTCCACCCGCTGTGTGTCTCCCTGCCTGTCCCCATGAGTTTGCTAGAATGGAAATAAAAGGGCAGTTGGTTTCAACTTGGTCTGTCCTGAGATGTGGCTGTGAAACAGCTGACAGAGGACCCCACATGGACCCTCGACTTCTCTATCTTCATTTCCGTGCCTTTAAATTTGAGGGAACTCCTGCTCTTCCTTCCTCACAGCTTGATTACTTGAATAGGGGTACTTGAGACTGTCTCAAAACATCATTCTGTGAATGCTCAGTGCAAGACTATCTGGGACCGGGGCCCTGTTTTCTTGAGTTGTAGAGAGAAGTGAAGAAACCGCCCTTGAATGAACTCTTTAAGACAAAATTTCTAAAGGTTGTAACTAGAATTCAGCCCAAAAAGCCATTTCCCTATCTTATCTGGAGGAATTTTTCCTTTTTGGTTTTCACATTTCTTTGGGTTTTTTTTGTTTTTTGTTTTTTGTTTTTTTTTGAGACTAGGCCTTGCTATTTTTGCCTGTGGAACCGCAGGCTCTCATTGCCCGGGTACCGCAGACTCAAGCAATCCCCAGCCTCAGCTTCCCAGGTAGCTGGGATGACAGGCGCGTGCCACCACGCCCAGCTAATTTTTTGGAACTAGGTCTCGCTCCGGGCCCCAAGCGGGACTTGAACCGCAATCCCTAACCCCGGCCGCTTCATAGGCTGAAGCTTACAAGCATGAGACACCGTGCCTGACACATTTCTTCATTTTTGAGCCTTCGTTACAAGAAGACATCTAGCTAAAATTTGCACAGTGCCATTACAAGAGTACCTTAAATGCTAAAGTACATTTAAATTAAAGTCTGAGTCCATGCATGTCATTTGTGACCTTTTGCAGACTGAGTGTGTCTGGGATGGAAGGGGATGTAGACGTATAAGCTGGCTCCTAGTGTCGGGAGGTCATCCTTATCACTCTGTGGCCATGGCAACACTGGGTTTTGTCAGAGATCTAAGCAGCTAAGAGGGGGTCTTTCTTTGTGGGCCTCAATGCCCATCTCTTGGAAGACGGCATTAGTCTCCAGCATTAAAATCCCATAGTCAACTTCTGGCTCCTCATGTGGCCCTGGCAGCTCAGCCCACTTTATCTCATCATTAGTCATCTTATCCTTGGAGCCACCCCCAGAAATAGATAGGATCTGCTCAGATAAGGAAGTGAGGATCAGAGGGGGTTATGTGATGATGCCAAGGTCACTGTTGATGAATATGAGAGACAGGATTTGGTTGCAATCTAGAATTCCAGTTTGGAGATGACTCCTATAACGTAGTATAGTTATATTACATTTTTTTATCTATCAGAGGGACAGGTGTAGAAACTTCCCTGACTAGTGGTTGCCTCTTAAAGGTGAAGGCTGAGGAGCTTGGGCCATGGCTCGTGGTAATTGCTATCTCCTGTGAGTCTTCTGTCCCGGGGTCAGCCTGCTTCTGAGATCTGTACTGGACACTGACTCAAGCTTTCTCCCTGTGTCTCGATATGGAGGCATCTGTCTAGTCTTTTCCTCCTGCCCTCAGGTCAAAGCCTCTTTTTCTAAACAATACTCAGATGAAAAGCCCGACTTGTTTATGTGGTTCCTCAAGGGAACTCAGTGTGTGGAGCAAGCTCCTGTCTTGAATTTGTAGAGATCCGTGCTGGAAATCTGCACTGTCACTACCACACTGGGATCTTGGTACTGCAGCTCAGCTTTCTCCTCTGTAGAAAGGGTCATTCCCACCTAACTTTGTGAAGATTAAATGTGAATAGCTTGGTGAGTCACCGAGCCCCAGAACAGGAAGCTATTTGTTAATAAAGCAAATGTGTACCCAAGGGTGTGCTAGGTCTACACAGGCGGCTCCAGAAACAGGGAAGTGGGAACTGTGGAGAAAAGAACTTTCAAGTAACTGCTGTGGTTCTTTTCACTCCCTGAGCCCTCAAACTGCCTCCAGCGCCTGGCATTTTCCTGCCCGCCTCCTCGTCTCTCCCTTCAGGATCTGAGGGTGAGATTCTTGAGAGCTAGTAAACAAATCAGCTTGAGCCAAACATGAGCTGCTGATTCAGATGAACTCAAGTGAGGCTGCCTGTGTGTAGCCTGTTCCTGCTTCAGGAAATGTGTGCTGACAACTGCTCCGCTGTAGTGGATTGTGTCGGCCTACGTCACCTGGGGATTCATACTTTGGATCAGCAGCGTCCCCAGCACACCAGCAGACAGGCTTATGATAGGCACATTGTCAAGGCGCCTGCTCCCTGTTAGAGAAAGTTGATAGCAGTCTTGGTATATGTTCCTCTCCCCACCACCCCCCAGTAGAATCCATGGAATTGAAAATTCTCCATTCTCTGAGCTCTGGCAAGCACCAGAAATATTCCTCAACCGTGAGCCTATAGTTGTTGCTTCTAAGGAGAGACACTTTGAACTCCAGGCTGCTTTCCTGTTATTGAATCTGTTCACAAGACCCAAGGAACTCCTTGACTTCTCCAGAGTGGGGAGAAGTGCCCTCTTGAGACTTTATGTCTTTGCAGGAAACTCAAGAGACCAGTAGTCCGAACCTGCCTTTGCAGATTTCAGTGGGCTCTTCAGTTAAGTCCTCGCTTACTACCGTTGTAGGTTCTTGGAAACTGTCACTTCAAGCAAAATGATGGGTAACAAAAGCAGGTCTTAAAATAACATCATTTCACTCCTTCTTGGCTGGGATCACTTTCCCCCTCAACATTATAACAAAGCAAACTTGAGCACAATGACCTTGCTCGAGGACATGCTGTGCTCACTTTCCCCTGCTCCCTGAAGGATGGTTGTTTTTCTAATTTGGCTGCCCAGTAAGATAGCCACGCATCTGGGGTTCACACCTGGTCTCTTCAGAGAGGCTGGGAGGAGAGCAAAATCCAAATTTGCCACAAGAGCATGTTTAACTCTCAAGCAGCTTTGGGAGGCTGACAGAGACCACTTGGCACCTCTCTGCTGCTGAGCAAACACTGCCTCAGAACACACATTTGAAATACTGTTAGAAATAAGTGCAAAGGGAAGAGAAACTGCTCCAGAGCATGGAGTGGGGAGGTGGTTACACTCAAGAGTCTGGTCCCCTGACAGGAAGAGGATTAAAAAAAAACCCAGAGCTGAGGAAGGACATACAAGCAATGGACTACCAGGTTGGCTTCATGGCATGAATGCTCAGGCCCAGGATACAGGAACAGCTCGCTCTTCACTTGTCTGTGTCTTTAAGATTGGAAACTGGGAGCAAACTTTATCAATTAAAATATATATTATGTATCTGTACATAATTTTTAAATTGATAAAAGAGAGAACAAGACCAAGTAACAGAATTGCTGGTACCAAACTTTTGTTTCCCTCCATGTCCCTTCAGACCTTCCTTTCTTACCCTGCCTCCTGGTCAGGGGTTCTGGGGTTGGGTCAGCATCTCTTAGACCAAGTCCATCTCCAATATTGCTGGGTCAGTGAGGCCCTCAGAAGCTGTGGAGAAGATCAAGAGTGGAGGCCTGTATGACTGCACCACTCATCCGAGGCAGGCCCCATCTCTGTTCTCACTTAGTCCTTATAACAAAATGTATTTACTGTGAATGGGAAACCTGAAGCTCAGAGATGAGCCAGCCTGACTAAGGAAACTCCATACACCCAGCTTTTTGCCTTTGAACCCTGTGCCACGCTTAGTGAAAAAGACCACAACTTTTTGACCTGGGGCCAGGAACCACTTACTTTCACACTCAGAAGAGCTGCTCCTGCATTTCCCATGCCCTGTTAGTAGCCAGAGCTCTGCCGGCACTGACACCTCCAGGCAGGTCCGCAAGTCACCCTTCCACCAGGGCACCCACTGTACACTTTAATTAAGAACCTGAGTAAAAGCCGGGCACGGTGGCTCGTGCCTATAAGCTTCAGCCTATGAAGCGGCCGGGGCTAGGGATCGCGGTTCGAGTCCCGCCTGGGGCTCGTAGTGAAACCTAGTTCCAAAAAAATAACTGGGCGTGGTGGCACGCACCTGTAATCCCAGCTACCTGGGAAGCTGAGGCTGGGGATTGCTTGAGTCTGTGGCCCCCTGGGCAACAAGAGCCTGCAGTTCCATAGGCAAAAATAGTGAGACCTAGTCTCAAAAACAAAAACAAAAAAAGAACCTGAGTAAAGTAGCTCTGGAAACTAGTGGGAAAAAAGCTGGTGCAAACTAAGAAACTCTTAAAAAATAAATGTAATTATATTATTTCCAAACTCATATTTGTAGTATTTCAAACTGTTTTGAACAAATAATGCCCCAAAATGAATGTTAGGGAGGTAACCTATTTCAACAATTTAGAAACTAAGCAAGTTATGATGAGCCCACATGCTGATACCTGGGTCTTTCCTGGCTTGAACAATAGGAAGTAGCTGCTTTCAAGCCCCACTCACCTTGTGCTTGTTTCATGTCCCTGCTTTGCATGGTCCAAAAAGGAGTGGGGAGGGTGTTTGCTATCAGATGCACTGGCAACAGCCTCCATCCAAAATATGACCCAATAGCAAGTTAATTTTCAAATCAGTGAGGTCATCTGATCAGCATGTAAATTGAAATGATCTTTCTGCTTTTTTCAACTAAGTGAATGTTATCTTAAGGCTGAAAGGTTCTTGAAGGAGACCTTCCTGCACTTGACCCTGCTCTGAACTCATAGCATTCTCATCCTCAGCCCACCCTTCCTGGCAGTGCAAGGCAATGCTTTGGCAGGAAGTTCCTCTCTGTCCCAGACCCTTGGTCTTTGGGGAAAGTAAGAGCAGCAGTTTTCTGTATCCCATCTCATCCTGGCAAAGTTGTTGAGATGACTTTCTCCTTTCAATAAACCAGATTCTGTGCTCAGTTTTACCTCAGGAGAGCAGCCTCTTTCTCAACCATGTCTGTCCCATCCTATTTACATTAAATAAGATGTTTAGAGGTGAATGATTATTCCCCTGTCTAGAGTGACTGTGGCCCTGGGCTCCTGCCCCTGCATTTCTAAGCCCCTTGCCACACACACCCAGTACTAAAGGAGTGGACCTGGGGCCTGAGCTTGTGTCCCCAAGGGCCCACCCTCAACCGTGAGGACACCCCTAAAGGTCTGCCTCGTGGTTTGTTTCAGTGTTTGCAAGCGGTGCATTCGGAAGATGGATCATCACTGTCCCTGGGTCAATAACTGTGTCGGCGAGAACAACCAGAAGTACTTCGTCCTGTTTACAGTAAGTCACTTCCCAGTCCCGCCTGCTCTGTGAGCAGCAGAGCGCTTTGCTCCTTCAGCAGTACACTGCCTGCCTCCTGCACCGCTCTCCTCGGCTCAGCAAGCACCTGCTCGCAGCCCTCCCCTTGAGCCTTTAGAAATGGACTCAGGTGGATTAGCTGTAAGCAGGGGCCGTGTGCTGGGCTCCCTTCCTCAGTAGCTCCCACCTTTAGTAGCTAAAGGTACTTTTGATCAGGACTACCCTTCCTCAGCAGCAGATAGGTAGAGGGGACTTAGTGGGAGGGCTGGAAGGGCCGTTGGCAGATAGCACCCTGACTTCTCAAAGTGAGATGAAGCAGCAGGTCTGGAGGGCCAGGGGGCAGCCCAGCCCATCTAGAGCCCAGGTCACACCTGGTGACGGCGCTTGTTTCTATTCTCCATCCACGCTCTCCAGTGAATGGCTGCTCACCTCAGACCCAGGCCTGGGAGCTGGGTGACCAGGGGAGGTATCGCCAGATAGCCTCTGTGCCCTCACCCTGACCAGCCCTCAGCCTAACTAAGTGTGCTTGAGTGGGAAGTTATGAGCACCCAGCCGGGAGCCTGCGTGCTCAGGGGGTTCTCACGACAGTGGCATCTGCACTGCTTTCCTGTTTCAGATGTACATAGCTCTCATTTCCTTGCACGCCCTCATCATGGTGGGATTCCACTTCCTGCATTGCTTTGAAGAAGATTGGACAAGTGAGTATGAGCCAGGACTTCCCTTCTTGCTCTGGGGGTGGGGCAATGGGGGGCTGAAGTGGGGGACCCAGTGGGGGTGGGCTCTGTGTTTTCCATCTGGGGGTCTACCTCACTTGGTTTCCTGAAAGCATAGGACTGACCAGGGAAGAACATCAGGGGGCCAAAACTCTCTTCCTGAAAAAAAAGGTCAGGCCCACACGTACAGTAGTGAACTGGACAGACCTTCTGAATGGAGCAGCCTCCAGCAATAAGGCGGTTCCTGCTAGGGGAGGGAACTTCAGGGAGGAGAGTCCCTTTAATCAGTGGTTATCATATTCCAATCTTACAGAGACCCATTTTTAACCTCCTGGCTAAGTGTACTTGTTTTTTTGACTCCCTAATCAACAGATTATATTAAGATTATAGACAAATTCTCCTGCTTTAGGAATACCCCCTATAAGTGTGCAAATGCTGAGAAGGAACTCCAAATAGAAGATTGCATAATCCTGAGAGCAAAAAACTAGGTGCTGACAAAATTACATTTTTAAGAAATGTGAAAAAATATTTAAATAGATGCTGGAGGAATTGAGGGGCCATCTTCTGAGCCTCACACTTAAAATCCAGAAGACAAGTGTCCTGAACCATTTGAAATAGACAAATGCCTATTTCACAGGTCCCCTTTTTCATTTCATCATCTTTTAGAAGTGTTGTCCTTCCTGTGCCTACGACTTCTTGGGCCTTTTCTTGTCATTAGTTTTCCCGAGAATTCATGAGGCTACATAAGGACAGTATCTTTAGTTTCCAGCCTGTATGAAGACCGTCCCTGCCTATTCCATAGTTTGCTTCTGCCCCTTCTCCTCTTCTGCCCTGCCACCTGCTCTGTGTGACTTGCCCCCCCACCTAGGGGAAGAGAACCCTGCATGCATTTAGCCAGCTCAGGCCACCGTAACCGGAGACCACAGCTGGGATGGCCTAAGCATATGTCTCTCACAGTCTGGAGGCTGTGAATCTAAGATCAGGGTACCAGCCAACTCCATTCCTGGTGAGGACCCTCTTCCCAGATTGAGGACGGCCCTCTCCTCCTGTCCTCACATGCAGGGGGAAAGAACCAGTTCTGGGCTCTCTGCCTATAAAGGTATCACTCGTTCCACCAGAAGCACCCACCCTCACTGCCTCTCAAAGACCCCATCTCCAAGTAACATGACATTGGGTGTTTGGGCTTCCGCACAGGGACTGAGGGTGGGTATGTGTCATGGTTCAGTCCAGAGAACCATGTTTCTCCATTTTCCTGACAACCAGAACTTGGCACAAGTCAATGAGAGGAAGGCCAGCTAGTGGACAGTAGGGAAAAATGTAGAAGTGGGGTGAGGGGGGTTTCTACAGATCATTCCATCCTGCATAGCTAGATGGGTCACCAACAAGTTCCTGATCACTTGAAGAATATTCTAGAAGTGCATATATTCTGTTACTCTCTAAAGGCCCCGTTCAGCTACATATGTGGCCTTGGCAACTTGCCAGAGTAGTACAAGGACATCTTATTATCACAAACACGACTTGCCTGTCTGCGTCAGGTTAACTGACTGAGCAGTAATGACAGTCTAGCTAAGAGGCACCACGTCCATCTTTGGAGGAGGGCCTGACAGGCCATTTTATTAGTCTTAGCCCACTAAGACACAGAATGGCACATGGAGTTTTGAGCAGTTCCTTAGTTTGACCTACAGAGTAGGAGGTATGTTCCCCACTTTGCACACGATGAAAACTGGGACTCACGGAGGTTTAGTTCCCAGCCTCGCACAACTAGGAAAGCCTCAGTTTCTGAATCAAGCTTCAGTCTCTGGAGCAGAGTTTTCTAGGCCTGTGTAGGTGCCTAGGATCCTCCCTGTGTCCCCCTGATTGCCTTTGCTCATGGTTCCCAATGGGGTGGACTTGAAGCTAGACTAGGAGAGAGGCACAGGACAGTCTTGAAACTGCAGGCCTGAGAATTGGCCACAGATGACCATACCACACTGCTCAACCCAAGATGGACTGTTGGACCATCCAGCTGTGTAAGAAGCCGGGTATCTCACCAGGAGAAGTGAACTTTGAATTGACACTGAAGGATAGGGAGATAGGTCAACATTTCCCTAGACCAGGTCCCTGCCTCCCCACACTCCACTTGTTATGCCTGGGGTCAGCCCAGGAGGTAAGAAACCTTTGCCATGGATAAGACTGGAGAACAGAACAGGTTGCTGCACTGGGCTCCGTTTTGAGCGGCAGCTCTAAAATTAAGAAAGAGCAAGGGACCCCTCCATCCAGTGGTGCCCACACTGGACCAAGACCAAACTGTACAGATGTCGTCCCAAGAATTCTGTCCCTGCTGCACAGAAGGAAGGTTAAAAAATAAAACTTCAGGAAATGAAAACAGACATTTGCCCAGATGCCTTTGTTGTCAGGCACTGCGCCTAGGAAGGTGGTGCAGCAGCTGGGGGTGTTATGGGAAAGGCTGACATCAAGTCAGAACACAAGAAAAGGCGAGTCCGTCTGCACAGAATTAAGACCCACAGCTGGAGCAGTGTTAGTAGACATGAGCTGGTGCCAGAACACACCCACCACTCCTGTGTCTGCCTTACTTAGTGACCCCCCCCCACCCCACATCAGCCTCCACTCCCAACCAGCCCATCCCAGTGGGCAAGCAAGAAAGAATATCAGCTGGAGGTTTATCACTTGCTGAGGGATAGGAGTGACAATAAAAGCACTTGGCTGAGGTGCTTCTCAGCTTGCCACCCCTGTGGTGCTGGGTTATCTGACCAAATCCATGCTCAGACTTGAGCTTCTGGGCACCTCCTGAAACTCCCGGAAGGGGTCAGAAGGGTGCCCCCAGGGTGCACTCATTTTCTGAATTCCCAAAGCCTAGTGAAGCCGGCCACCCTCTTGAGCACCAGGCAGTGAGGCTTGAATCCTTGCACAGTCAGCACCAGCCAAGGGACTCCCCCCACTGGTCCCCATTTTCCGAGGGCTTAACTGAGAAGCTGTCGTGGTGAAGAAGCCAGAGACAGGGTTCCCCACCCCCCACCATCTTCCACAGCACCTCTACTGCTTGAAACAATCACACCTAGTCAAACCCACTGCTCTAAAGGGGGCAGGGTAGAGGCCTGGAGAGAGGCAAGGACTTGCCTTGCGCCGTACTGTCCTCAGGCTGGTATTACTGCTCTGGGTCTGCTGCCTCTTCCCACTGCTGCCAGCCTTCTTCAGGGGGACCATGTGTGGCAAGCACGCCCATGTACAAGGCCAGCTCACTCTCAATTCAGGCTCACTCTCAAATCCTGGGTGGATTTTACAGCCTTTACTACTCCCTCAGGGAACCAGGCAGGGAGTGCCTGGGCCAACTGTATAGCAGGCAGGCAGGGAGGGAGGAGACCACCCCCCTGAAACTTTAGGCTCTTTCCCTGGGCTCTGGCATTCTCATCTCTTCTGTATCACGCTGCTGTAATGGTAGCAGTAGTGCTGCTGGTGTGGCTACCACCACTGCTTTCATCCCTGCTTCTAGGCACAGGTGTGCCTGTTACACATGCGCACACCCTGCTCTTTGGACCCAGGTGGTCACAGTTACAGGTGTGTGCGCCCCGCACCCACACTCCCAAGCTCCATCTGTATTAACAAGAGCAAGGCCACAGGTGGTAGCTACAGAGGCCAGTGGCATTAACAGTCTGATTAAGTCGTTTACCCTACAGACTGTCTCAGGAACACAGGCTCCTGACAGGGTGTTCTGTGGGGGCCAGCAGGGTTAGGGCGTGGGGGCCAGCAGGGTCAAGGCGTGGGGGCCAGCAAGGTCAGGGCCTAGCTTCAAATCCAAAGCCACCCAGTGTTCCTCCTGCCCTGCCCTTCCTCCACACCATGCAGAGGGGCTCGCCTCACACAGGAATGCCCGGAGCACTTGCACGCAATCCAGGCCTAGACTGAGATCTCTCCACTCGGGTAGCCTGCGTGTCCTCCCTGAGGAGTATCTTCCTGTCTTCCTTCCATAAGGCCTTCCACGAGACAAGGAGTAAGGAACAGTTCATGTTTAAGAAGGGAAGCTGGCAGGTGCCTCTTCCAAAGGGAGTGTCGGTACAGCCAGGTGTGGGGCAGGCTGGTTCTCCCTGTGACCTGGAGGCCAGAGACAAGTGGCCCTCAGAGAAAAAGAGTCGTGCAGGAAAGAAGGCAGGGTGGGAGCCATGGAGGTACTGGGTGGCAGCCCTGAGCCCCGTGCGTCCCTTCTCTTTCAGAGTGCAGCTCCTTCTCGCCACCCACCACCGTCATCCTGCTCATCCTGCTGTGCTTTGAGGGGCTGCTGTTCCTCATTTTCACGTCAGTGATGTTTGGGACCCAGGTGCACTCCATCTGCACGGACGAGACAGTAAGTCACGCCTGCACCACCTCTCACCTGCACTTGGGGAAAGACATTTCACAGCTCAGGCCCACGAGCGCAATGACCAGGCCCTGGGTTTGTGGGACATTTTCCTCCATTTGCACTGACTCTGCAGGTCTTCTTTACACACCTATGCCCAAACCCTTCTGCCTGGGGGCGTCACACCAGGAGTAACGCCCAGCAGCTTTGGTGCAAGGTCCTCTTTGCCACACTATTTCCATCCCCTTACAGCACTTCTATCTTAAACACTGCTCTCTGACAGGCTCTCTGCTTGATGCTGGGACACCTTTCCCATCCAGGAACCACACACTTGGAGACAGGGTGCTGAACCAGGGGTGCACTGGACCAAGGGTGCCCTAAACCAGGCTGTACAGACCCAGAGGGGTCTTCACATCTCTGACCTGAGGGTGGATTTAAGAACCTGAGAGCGGTGGGCGACAAGCTCTCACCTGGGCTCAAGGTCATCTCTGCCTGGCCAGGCTCTGGACCTCGTCCGCTGCCTTCACCCCACTCCCCACACCCACGCGCTCTGCTCTCAGGTCCTACTCCCAGGGGCTGGGCCGACTGGAATCCATTGCCCTGGTGCCACTGCTGCCACTTCCCAGCTTCCTGAAGTGCCCAGGAGCCTCAAGAGGGTCACTCCCTGCCATTGATGTGGGCATTTCTTCTTTGACTTTGGGGCCCAGATAAGGAGCCCTGGGAAGAAGGGGAAGAACTTAGCTCCAGTACAGTCACGCCATCTGGCTTCAGGGTTCCCCAGCGGCGGCAGCTCTCAACAGGCCCCCCTCTGCAGTATCTAGGTCAGTGGGGGTACATGGCCATTCGTAGGCAGTGCTTGCTGGAGCACATAGCAAGATGGTGCTCAGCCTCCAGGAAGTGTGGAGATGAGCATCCAGGAAGAGAAGTGTGGTGCCCTCATTTGGGTTTGTCGCCATTCCCGACATTTTAGAAGGTTGTGGCTCTCACCTTTTTTTCTTTCATAACAAGTACCATCATTGCGCAGATTTCTGTAAAATCAGTAACCAGTGGTCTAGATCCAGCTTGTCTTCAGCAGTAGAGATGGCCAGTTTCTCTCTATGAGACTTACAGGGAACTTAGAGGTGACTGTCAGGCCCGATCCCTTTTGGGGTGTCCCCAGGCCACACAGGCTCTGGGTGGGTTTGGGGGAAACAAAAGGGAAAACTCTGAAGGCCCTGGTCCTGTTGGTTCCTTCCCATTCAAGGCCATTCCTAAAGGGAATTGCACTGGAAAGAAAGGGAGAAAGGAGGAAAGGGCAGGGCTCATAGCTCATGCGAAAGGGTGTCTTCCCTCGACCCCGTATCCTTCCTGGGCCCCAGTCAGGGACTCAGGCCCCACCCCTGCTGCTCCACCTCACTGAGACCATAGCAGACAGACCCCTTCTCTCTCATTCTTCTGGGCCCTGCCTGCTGACCGCCATCTGAAGGGGAAAGGAGAGGAACCTTCTCCCCACCTGCCATTTTTTGTGAGACTTAGCCACAGAGTGGTACAGGCTCCAAAACAACTGCTGAGGCAGCTCCCGTCATGCTCTGGAAGGAGCATGAGGACGACCTTGGCCATGACCGAGGCTGACTGGTCATCCGTGCGGCTCCTCTAACAACCTGTGCTAATTCTTCCTCCTTCCTCTTCTCTGGTGACATCTCCCTTACCCGGTCTCTCACCCTGCTCCACCTTCATGGGTGTGCCTTGCCAGCCCTCCTACGCGGGTGCTTCCTGATCTTCCCGGTTGGCGAGACTAACCTTGCCAGAGCAATTATTTGATTTGTTCCCTTTTTTTTGTCTGCAAAGTGGTCATAGTAGCTTCAGACTTCCTATGGACCTGTCACAAATCACCAGCCATCACTGGCTATCATGATCCCACCAGCTCTGAGGCGTCTCGCCTTTGTAGCACATCCACACAGCCCAGCGCCAGCCAGAGGGCCTCTGCAGCCCCATCGAGCACTCACGTCTGCACGGCGTGCTCCCTCACTTAACAGAACCAAGCGGATGGCTTACCTAGGAGTCGTGGCTTAGGTGCCTACTGATTCTGCTCATTTTCCCCTCCCTTCCTGGAAGAACTTGTAAATACCTGCCTGGCCCCCACCCTCCAAAGAAAGCACAACTTTTCCTTGAGAAATACCTTTATATGAAAAAGAAAAGGAAAATGTACTATGTAGATAGCTTTGTCATTTTAAAAAGGAAGCATTTATTCCATTCACCTCAAGCTAATGGACATCCCTCCCCAAAAACCAACAGCAATAAAGTGCTTGACTGAAAATATGATTGTTCTTATTTTCAGGGAATAGAACAATTGAAAAAGGAAGAGAGAAGATGGGCTAAAAAAACAAAATGGATGAACATGAAAGCCGTTTTTGGCCACCCCTTCTCTCTAGGCTGGGCCAGCCCCTTTGCCACGCCAGACCAGGGGAAGGCAGACCCCTACCAGTATGTGGTCTGAAGGACCCCTGACCAGCATTGCCATTCAGACACAAACCACATCACAGCACTACCGTCCGGTCCGTTCTCATGAATGTCTAAACTGAAAAAAGCAGAACAACTACTCTAAAACTTTTTTTTTAATGTCTCAAGTAAAATGGCTGAGCATTGCAGAGAAAAAAAATGGGCCCATGTTTTATTTTTAAAAAATCATCCTTTTCTATTTTTTGGTGACCGAAGCTGCTCTTCTTTTTTCCTTTTTAAAATCACTTCTCTGGCCTCTGGTTTCCTCTCTGCTGTCTGTCTGGCATGACTAACGTGGAGGGTGCTGACTCCAGGCCATGCCCACTTCTACTAACTGAGTGAGACGTGACACTGTGTGTGGATGGACCCGTCCAGATGCCTGGTTGGGGAACACCTCGGAGGGCCCTGACCTCCCCCTGCCCAGGAGGCAGTGGTGGGTGCCCCTCTGGGAATCTGAAACGTCACGGAAGATGGATGCTTACCCCTTGAGCCCTGAGGAGGGGCGGGGCCGGAGCCTTCAGAAGGGCCCTTGAACCAGCAGCGTCAGCCTCCATGTGGACACGGTTTGCCTCCTAATTCATGAAATCTGTTGCCTGCCTTGTGCTTTACGAGCTTGGGGTGTGTAGAAAGACTTTTAGGGGGTTGGGGAGAGAGACCAAAGGGGTCTTATTTGTATTTGAATTACCAATTATGTTCCCTCTGATTATTTGGAAGATGTGAAGGAAAGTTTTTCCAGTTCAAAATGCCTTACACAATCAAGAGAAGAAAAAAATTTACACAAATTCAGGCGAGCTACATTTCCCTGCTCTATCTACTTACTCTCTTACCGCCCTACCTCTCTCTCCCCCACAAGATGTTAAACTGTGTTAATGCTGAATAAAACAGCCACAGTCCCCAACACATGCAGCTCCTGCCATCAAGTCCTTCTTCCTCATTTTGTAAATCTTTGAAGTGGGTTCATTTTCTGATGTTTTAGACCCATACATGTGCACGTAGCTGTGTCTTGTATTTTAACCTAGGAAACGGTTGTCCTGACATGGGGCGACCATGATGCAAGGGGGCATTCCAGCCCCCAAACTTTCTAAAGTTGGTACATGGCTGTCGAGTTCTCTGCCATCAGCAGATACACCTAAGCCTACAACACTTGAGGCTGAATCGCCTTTCCATCTGGAGGCACTTCCTTGTCTTCGCGTTTGGAAGAGGAAGGCTTAAGGATCGCAGGGGGAGGGGAGCAGACAGGGATGCCCGCCGAAATTTCAACGCTAACCATCTGTGAAATCTTAAACACGGATTCGGTTTTTCTCCAGTGATCGCCACAAACCTTTTTTAGCTTTTGCTTGGTGTGGGGACGGGGGATAAGGTTAATTAAATCCTATCCTGGATAGGGAGAAAGTTAACCTAGCCATGTGATTTTTCAGACAAGTGGAACATGCTGCCTCTTTTCAGTTCTGTCAGTGCTTCCACATGGAAACAAAATGCAATAAAATTTTTCCAAAACCTGTTCTGATTGAGCTCTGCTCTCTCACAGTGCTACCCTGAGGGGAGAGCGGATTCGCCAGCCAACCTGGGTTTGCTCTGCTGGGTGTTTCTCTTGTTACTTTTAAAGACATGTATTTATGCGCTCTCTCTTGAAGCAAGCTTTTACTTTTGTCATTTTCAAAGGAAATTTAGGTCCTGCTCTTGGACAAGCTTGTCCGGCCAGACCACTCTCCTTTGGCCATCTGCAGCTTGAATCCCCTCCCACATACTAATGGGCCCTTAGTTACCACAGAACAAGCCATCAAGTCTGTGGCATTTGCTCCCAGGGTCAGGCATGGGGAAGGACAGAGGTCAAGCCAGAGGGTATCACTGCAAATCTCCTTAAACAGCTCTGGCTTTCCCTGAGGTGTTCTCCATCATCCTCCATGTTTAGCTGAAGAGCTCTGCCACTTTTTCTAAGCCAGTTAACTGGGGCCTCTACTGCACTTACTTACACTATCACCAGGGCTGAGATAGTTTTAATGCTGTTTTAAAACAGCCTGTGTTTCCTGTGTACTTATTTCCTGTTTTCACAATCCACCTCTTGTAGGAAAGTGTCTAATGGCTCTGGTCCTGCTAGTGAGGGGGAGTGTTCAAAATCCTTCCAATGCCCTCAACATACCTTATCTTTAAGGGCATTTCTTTAAGTGACTCACATTGGCTCTTTTCCCCATGGAAGTTCTAAGGAAAGGAATGTACTAAATAGTGCTAAAAACGTATTGAATTTTTTGTGGAGTCCTAAGTAGAAACCAGGTCATTGAATCCTGAGCATACTACATACCTCTTCTCTGGAGGGAAAGATTTTCTCCTACATCCTGTATCCTACCTCTAGGTTTTTATGAGCTCTTCAACTGAAAGAATGAATGCAGCCCAGGCCTCAGGCCAGAGTGACAGGCACTCAAGAGATGAACACCCAAGATGCCCTGAGTTTTTCCTATTGCATTTTCATTGAGACGAACGCGTTTTGAGGAGAGCAGCATGGGGCTGACCTCTGCAGTACAGTGATTGGCCTCCAGCCCGGTGTCCACATGGATAGAAACAAGTGTCTCTGAGTTCACACCGGGTTCCCAGACCCCTAATGGAAAAGGACCTCCCCCCACACGAAGGCACGTGACTTGGGCACAGGGGCCCTGCCGGCACAGGGAGATGCACACGCAGGAAACGAGCCAGCAGCACCACGGTCCCAGAACGTGGGTTATGGAGGTGGCATCAGCAGTAAAGGGGAAGGTGACCTGTAGAGTTGGAATAGAAATATGTGAACTCCTGCCTACATAGCAGCTTCCAGTTTGAACTCAGAGCTGCCATCCTGAACCTGAGGCCAGCAAGACCCAAACAAATCTCTGCACGGACTCGGCGTCACACACGTAAAGTGAACTCAGGTTGAACACATCTGCTTAGTTTTCTTTTAGCCGTAGAATTTTACCCTGTCATCCTTTTTTTCTTGGAAGAACGTGAGGCACTGGATTACCAGCTTTTGCTCGTCCTGGTGAGGCTCGTTAGAAAGTCAGATCTGTTTTCCTAATGCAGAAAGATTTCAGGTGAGGTAAATTAATGCATGTTCTCAAGCTTGGCATCATACAGAAAACGCAGTCCTCAGAAGGCTGTATCGGGCTCTGCCAGACAGGCTGGTGGGTTTTAGATTTGTCTCCTGTTTTGACTTGTGGAGCATCAGCCTGAAGGTTGAGCTGTGCAGAGGGTGAAGGGTCTCAGTCTAGAAGGGGGACTTACGTATCAGATAATGAAGAGAGCAGGTTTAGTGAGGCTTCATCCCTAGGATATTGCTGGTGGTAGGCTCAGTGTGGTCCATCACCAGGGACTCATCAGAAATGCACTTTCTCGCCAACTCTGGAACCACAGGGTCCAGAGACCCAGAATGCCAAAGGGTTAGGAGGGCAAGAACATGGAAGGAAGCACAGTGGATCATGGTGGTGGACTATAAGTGATATAGTGATGGGTGCACGGCAGTAGCCGTGCCTAATGGGGTGTCTTAATGTTGCCTCAATTAAAAATAAATTAAAAAATAAAAAGAAATGCACTTTCTCAGGCCCTACTCTAGACCACTCGGACACCCTCAGGGTGTGTGGGCCCAACGATCTGCATTTTACCAGGCGATTCTGAGGCACGTGAGTTTGAGAATCCACTCAGGGCCGGTGGGGTCACCCTATAGGTGGTTCCCTATGCTTGCTGGGGTCCTGTGTGCTGCCATGCTCAATGTAGTAGTAGATGGGGCATACTAGCTGTGAGCCTTTCATCCCCATACCTACAGCCTCACTAGCAATGAATGTTGAGAAAACAGGAGTTTGGAGAGGAGTCAAATTATCTTGCCCAGTGTTCTCCCACACACCTCTTTCTAACTGGCTTCTCGATTACGGGGACTTCAGATAAAGGGCCATCCCAGAAAAGGAAGGGGAGGGTAGAGAGGGGAGGAGCCAGGATACCTCCAAAGGAGCGTGGTGGCCCAGGAGGACTTGGAGCTCAGGGCAGGCATGCGTGTGTGCCCCATCTGTGGGCCTCACACCCATGTGCCTTCTTGTACCTTCCAATACAAATTCAACCTGTGAATCGCCTCCTAGAAGACAAAGACTGGGCAGTAAAATGGAAACAAGCACTTGATCTGTCTGCTATATTAAACTGAAGGCTTCCTGATCCCACCCTCTCCCACAGGAAACTCATCAATGACTCGCCTGCAGAGCCTCTCCATCATCAAGCAAGGGAGCTGGTAAAGACACTCAAGGAATTCTGAAAAGCATGGCAGAGCTCATGTGCAAGACCCAGGGGGAGCACATACTCTGACAGGGACAGAAAACTACCCTGAACTTCACCAGCGGGGTCACATCATCTAGCAAAGGGGCATTTGAGTCCTGGCCTCAGTCTTTGGCTCAGATACCTGCTCAGCTACTTCTTTCCTGTGTGACCTTGAGCAGTAACTAAGCTTCAGTCTTCTCTGCAAAATCGGGATGACCATCTACATCATAAGGTGACATGAGGGCTAAATGAGGTCATGAGTATAGGCATGGCTTTGGCACCTGGACAGAGTAGTGTGGCAAATGCCAACTCCTAAAAACTGCCTTGTAAACCATGAGTTTCAGCTGTTCACGGTGGCTTCATTGGTTTATTGGTTTGCAACAGCGTTTTTCCAAAGATATAAAAAATAAATTACACATTGGAGGGTATGTATTGTTTGGTGAAACTATGAGTACATGCACGCAGGGTTGCAACAGGAAAGTATTTCCTACTGTGTGTCACAAACTGAAAGATGTGAAACCACCGCGAGCCGGTGTTCCCTGGCCATCTGTGAGGGATTCTTTTGCTTCTCTGAGTTGACACATCTAGTAATGTAGGAAGCAGGGGCAACCTGCATTGTGGGCTCAGCTGTGTCCTCATGGAGCATATGCTAGGGTCTCTGCTTCCCTGGAGAGCTTTGCTCCAGGCCACTCACTGGTGGTTTGTCTATAAATCACAGCCCACCTGTCAGCCAGGAAAATGAGGCCTGAAAGGCCCAGGTCACATGCTTTCTAGAAGAGGAGCAGGTGTAGACCTTGGCCACCTCAGCCATACTTGGCCCTGGCACAGGTGATACTGCCACTTTTGCCAACCTTCAGTTTAAGGTTGTTGCCTGGAGACACCTTAAATCTACATCAAACTCGAGACTGAGTCCTACCACTGGTTCCTCCTGAGCCGCAAGGTCCGGACTCTCAGGCCTCTCTGATGCGGCCATTTCATTTGCAGCATTTTCTTTCCTGAGTCGAAGTGACCTCCTCAGTTGTCCATCTCGCTGTGAGGAACTGCATCCGGTGGACAGGACAGGTTCCATCTGTCAAGTTTCGTTGAACTTAATGAGGAAGTCACACGCATCCTGTGAATGCTGACGTGGGAACATGCCACCAGAATGGAAGGTCATGCCGTGGGCAATTTCTTCATTTCCCTCTGTGGCCTTTCTCTGCCTCTGACTTCTGCACAGCATAGCGGGGGTTTTCAGGCCACTGAAATTGCATTGGGCAGAGAGACGCTGTAGTCCCAGTGCTGATGTGTGACCAGAAGGGGTTTAACCACGACCATGACCTCTCCGAACCTCTGCTTCTCCACCTGTTCGGTGTCAGTGCTAAAGCCCACCTGCACTCAGGGCATCAGTGAGGACCCAGACTTGGTGTGGACGCAGCCACTTGTTACATCCAATGTCCCCACTGAGCCATGGTTCAGCTCCTCTTCTGACGACAGATGACCGCAGGATAGGAAGTCAGCCCTCTGCCGAGTGGGGAGGCCTGCTGAAGAGCGTATCCACGCATCCTGAGCTCGGGCCCCCAGAGGCTCCCTCCAGACTTGTATCAATAAGGTGCACTTTCTACAACAGCATTTTTCTGATTATAAAAAAGTCATACCAGCCGGGCGTGGTGGTGCACACCTGTAATCCCAGCTATTTGGGAAGTGGAGGCTGGGAATCGGGACTACCCTGGGCAACACAGTGAGACCTAGTCTCAAAAAAAAAAAAATAGTAATACCTACTCGTTGGAAAATGTGGAATGTGTATGAAGTCTAAGAAATAAATCCAACTCACCATAACTGCTACCACAGCTTCCGTGGTGGTGTGGTGTGAGATGGCATTAGTGCCAGCTTTAATCACTGCTTTATAGAATAATTTACATAGCCATCAGCTCTGGGCATTTTAATCATTTCCAACTTTTTATAGCCCAGTGTCCAAGAGTGTATTCCTGATCTGTGTGTCTCAGATATCTTTGTATGACTTTTTATTGTGAAATCATTTCAAGCTTAACAAAAACTGATCAAAATAGAACAGAGGTACAAATACACCTCAGTCTTCCCACCTTAAACATTTTATGTAACCATTTTATGTAACCACGCAAACATTAAAAGCCTAGGTTATCGAAATACTGCTATTAACTAATCTGTCCATTTTACTCAAATTTCTCTTTATCCCAAGGATTTCCTTTTCTGTTCCAGGATCCACTTCGTCTCATTTGTCATGTCCCATTGGTCTCCAATCTACCAGTCTTTGTCTTAGTCTTTCTTTTTCCTTAGTGTCTCTTTGCCATGAACTTGAGCATTTTTTTAATTCACATTAGACTGTTTTAGAGGATGAATGCATGGTGTTTGTACATTTATAATGTGTAAAGATCACCTTTCCTACCTGGGTCCAATACACTTGCTTCAGACTTTAACCCTCTCGGAGGTGGCAGCCACGTGTTCCATAGACTTGCCTTTGATGGACACCTGCCCCCCGTTCTCATCATTAGACTGAGCTTGTGCGTTTTGGCAGAAACCCCATGAAGTGCCGTGTGTCCTTCCTGTGTGCTGTCCCAAAGGTGTGTGATGTTGGTACGACATAGTCACGTGGTGTCTCCTTGTTGAGTTTTAACTTGAATTTGGCGAAGGTACCTGTAGTTTCCCTGATGGAAAGTTACTGTTTTATTCTTTGTAAGAGCTACTTTGAGTTCAGACTCTAACCAACAATTATTGCCAAAAGCATGAATCTTAGGCTGTGAGATGGTGCGGGAAGGAAGCGCGCAAGCAAAGAACTGGCCCAGGGTGCGGGTGGGTCTTTGTGTGTGAGCACCTCTGCTTTGCTTTCTGCCTAACAGAAAGGAGTATCCCAATATCTCAGGAACTTACGTGAACGAGAAAACCTAGAATTAGGTGCACAGAGATCGCTCCAAGGTGGACAGGAACGTGGAAATGAGCAGTCCCCATGCCTGGCAAACTGCAGCAAATTCCCTCGGCTTCCAGAAGAGATGGGGAAGTCAGAGGTCCTGGTGGGGGCGTTAAAGCTCTGTGGCGGGTGTGAAGGGCCTGGAGAACTGGCCCAGCTGTGCCTTTAGCTCCTTTGGCTTCTCCCCCTACCTAACACGCTTTCTCTGTGGCTTTTTGACTGAGTTGCCACCAGCACCCAGAGGCATGTGAGCTGGTAGCTTGGGAAAAGCCACGGAGCATGTCAGCTGCATGACCAGACCAACCCTTGCCTCTCCATGGCGACCCCCAAGCCTGCCAGCTGCCAGCTGCCTGCACACACATCTGCCTCCTCGCCTCACGTGTTGTTGTATCCTGTGGCCCCTCCTTCGCTCGTCCCCTTTCATGCTAATGTACCGCACCTGCTGTGGGGGGTGGCCCAGAATACTTAGGGAGAGCGCGTGTCTTTCAGTGATCTCAGGATCGGTGGCCCAGCTCATCCCCAGGAAGGCAAGGAATGTTACTCCCCAGCCCTTGATCACTCAGCAGCCTGGCCCCTGCACAGCAGGCCACCGTATTTAGCAAAGCTGGGTAGACCCTTGGGTGGCAGGTGGGAACACAGTTCCTGAGAAGGTTCTGCTTGCTGCACTGTCCTCCACCCCGTCGGCCCCCAGCCCTGACCTGGCCCCAGTAGGCTGCACGCTGGCTGCTGCACCTCCAGGCTTCACTGTGCCAGCGCTGGAGGAGCTTGGGGACACCTGTCCCTCCCATTGCTGACTCTTTATCCCATTGTCCCTCCAGGGCATTGAGCGCCTGAAACGAAAGCATCAGCCCAGAGATCACACAGGCAGCTGGAAGACCATCAAAGACACCTTTGGTGGGGATTTCTCCCTGAACTGGTTCAACCCCTTCTCCGGACCATGCCATCCAGAGCCCATCAATAGCAGGGACTGGGTGCGGCAGGCGGCATCACTCTCGGACATGGAGCCGACAGAGAGCACAGAGGAGCAGTCAGAGGAGAGGAAGGACGAGGTCTCTGTGGAGGTGACGGACGAGTGACGCCGCGGCGGGGAGAGCAGACACCACTCACTCCTGTTCTCCCTGCCAGCCGTGCAGCTGCGGGTGCACAGGCGTGGTGTGTTCCTGCACCCCTGCTCCCCTCGGGTCACTCACCATGGTCACCTGTCGTCCTCCTCTGTAATGCTGCCTCCACGCTGGCCCAGGGCTGGGGTCGGGGTAGACATGGGCTGGCAGAGGAGGATGAGAAACTTCCCCCCAAGCTCACCTAAGAAGAATCTGCCCGGGGAGGGCTCGTCAGCTGGCACAGGCAGGGCCCACAGAACAAGTGCGGGACTCTGCGCAGGGGCAGAAAGAAACTGGCCTGTGACTTTTCTTGGGATCTCTATCTTTTCTTGGGCAGGTGAGGTGCTGGCTCCTGGCTGGAAGGGCAGACAAGCTGACCCGGGGAGCCTGCAGGGGGGACACATATCAGGAGACACCAGCCGGGAGAGGCTGCGAGGGCCCCGGTCGCTCCTGGAAAGGGCTCCCCCTACGACCTCCACATATGAGGAGACAGGCCGGGAAGATCAGGCTAGGCTTGCGAGAGGACCCCACCCTGGGCAGGCAGATGCGCCAACGTGCAGACCTGCCCAGGTTGGCCTACAGCCTCAAGTACGACAGTGGCGCCTGAACTTAGCTTCCCTTGCGAGGACACTAGTCTCTTCACCTGGCCAGCCAGCCAAGCTGCAAATCAGCCCCTTCACAGGCAAATTGGGGGTGTGGGGGGCTGATGGGGGCAGGACCTATTTAGAGCCACTGGGACGATTCGCAGTTCCCCCATGAGGACTGCGTCCTAACTTTCCTGGAGAGTCTGACAACGCGCATGTGCACAGTCGAGTGAAATTCCCACCTGTGTGGTTGTTCCTGGTTCTCCCAAGGGAGCGCACAGAGTCTCTGAAAGGAGAGCGGGGCAGGCAAGGCCCACAAATCAATGACGGGGAAAGACAAACAGAACCACACACGTGCGCTGTCAGGATGAGCCAAGAGCCCGGGCGTTTCATCTGAACGCTGCGGTGTCTGCAACTATGACTAAAGGCTCTGGGGTTCCAGGCCCCCTTTCCAGTGGTTGCTGAAGCAGCAGAGGCCAGTAGGCAGGCGCCTGCCTGGAGTCATATGGCTCCCCACACACACACACACACACACCTGGCCTAAGACTTTGCTCTGCTCTTGAGCCTGTTGCCCGCAGGTTGGTTGGCGCTCCGGTTCCCAGGCAGAGCCTACCTGTGCAAGGCGGACGAGCATGTGTCCTGGTCCAGGGGGCCTGGTGCCCCCGTTCAACGAGGGGAGGGCAGTATCTGGAGGCAAAGCCTAGGATGCTTGGGGAGGAGGGCTGTGGCGATAGTGGGGAGCGAGGATGCCAGGCGAAGAGCATGAGCTTGGGCGGTGTCCCTGGGTGTTCTGTAAAGGGGAGGTCTTGGTCCAAGTCCCGCACTACAGCTGAGGCCCACCGGGCTCGGCCTAGTTCTCAGAGGGCTAGTGTTCACCCAGCCGCCCTGCTGCTCCCTACCCAGAGGCCTCTGGTCATGCCCAAGAGGCACGATGAACTCCAGCACTGACAGACCAGAGAGGTGCCAGCCTCCCACCCCCAGGCCACAGGGCCTCTTTCCTGGTCCGTATCAGCTTTAATATCCATTAATGGCAGTGAGGGGGCCTGGCTCTGAAACATACTAGCTTGCTGTCCAGCCACCGCTTTGGGAAGGAGCCAGTCTGCCTGAGGGCCTGCCATGCGCTGTCCTGGCAGGCAGCCCTGGGGTGCCAGTGTGGTGTACTGTCTACCAGAGACTCTACCTGGGCAGGAAAGGGGTGCCCCCTGCCGAAGTCCCCAGGCTTGGGCTAGGAAGAGGCCTTTCTGCTCACTGTGTGCTGGCGGTGCCAGTCTCTTGCCGCAGGAGAAAGGGGCCAGCTTGACCTGAAAGCTCCAGTCAGGGCTGTTGTCAGATTGGCTGGTGGGGAGGCCATTCACCTGCAGAGTCAACCCCGGCCCCTGCCATGTCCCTGAGCCCAAGACCAGGGGAGACCTCAGTCACCGCAGACCCCGTTCCGGGAGGGGCTCGACTGGGCCCTATGGAAACTCAGCCCTGAGGCAGGCGTTCTCACACCAGAGACACTGTGAGCTTCTCTCCAAGGCGGAGGACTGTGTAACCTGCTGGGCCTCACGCAGCTCTGTACCAGCAGCAACACTAACGAGGGTCTCCAGTGTGGGAAGCTGGATGGAACCTTTGCCTTTCCCTGAATAAAGCCCTTTACTCCACCTCGGTGGCTGGAGCCTCCTGTTTTCAGCTGGAGATTCCAGTTCAGACCCCTGCGTGGCCTCCTTCCCCCCAGGTCTCCCAGAACATCTGTAGGAAAGCCTCCTTTCTCCCATTTCTGCTGTAGGAGAAAAGTACATCTTGCTGGGGCATCCTCCAGGGTGCAGTTCCAGGGAAAGGAAAACCCTGTCATGTAACAAGCATTTATTGAACACCTACTGTATGCCAAGGAGGTGGAAGTTGGGGGTGAAGTGTCCAGGATCGTTTTCTTTGCGTATAGATCCCGGCCCACCTCCCCTGCTCGTCAAACACGCTACACACAAAATAACCCCCTCTCAGCGCACATGCCCGCCTCTGCCAGACAGACCCCGAAGCGACAGACCCTGAGGGGCTGTCCAGTGGGCCAAGAAAGTCCCTTGAGCTGGGCAGTTCAGAGGTTCGGTGGCACAAGACGCCTTAGGGGCTTTGCTCAGAGGAAGAAACCACCTCGACAGCTTGAAGCTGCCGGAGTTTGAGTAAAAGCTCATTGGTCACCTGAGCACGTCTCTGGGGGCAGGAGGAGCAGCTTCTGTGGACAGAGAAGGGCTTTCAGCTCGGGGTGCCTGCCGCCTTCCAGGAGGCCCCCAGACCCCGGTCAAGGGAGGGGGGGATGGCTGGTCTCAGCGGTTCCCTCCCCAGGGCCTGCCCAGGCTTCTGAGGAGAGGAAAGTAGACCCTCCAGGACTGGACAGGGGAGAAGACTCCCCTGGGCAGGCACCTTCGCACCTGGTGAGTCCTTGGCCTAAAGAGGTAGCAGTTTCTCAGGGGCCCCAGTGGGGGAGTCTACCTTGGTGCTTGGTCTTTGAGGCCATGACT